>JAVJIF010020270.1:0-95312 GCA_038442645.1 Agave tequilana | reverse complement strand
TTCCTGAACTGCTGCCATCTGCATCTCTAACAATAAAGTTGCCTGTGTCCAGAATCTGAGCACTGGGTTGCTGACCGCGGCCGAGGACGGCGTTGCGGCTGACGACCAGATGACAGTGAAATTGCCGTCGGTGATGACCAGAGTCCCGGTGGTGGTGATGGATAGGCTGGCGGCGGCGTCTGTGATCGGATTGTTGCGGTTAGCCACCCAGACGACTGTCTGGATTGATACCTTGTTGTACCATATGCCGACGTAACGGTTTTTCGAGGTGGGGCTTGGGGCGAAGAAGCCAAGGCGAAGGTGCCGTTGGCGGAAACCAAGGTTTCGCCGTCGGCGAGAGGGCGGTCGGGGGTGAGGATGTCAGCTGCAGTGGAGAGGGAGAAGAGGAGAGAAGAAGAGGAGAAGGGAGTATGGAGGTTTGGTGAGCCTTCTCATGTTTGCATAACAAAATGTTGTATGTGGGGGACAAAGAGTTTTGTTATATAGAAAGTTATGGATCTGTTTGAGGAGAATATATTGACAATATCAAATGTTATGGTCAAGTTTGTCTATGTGTATATAGTTTGAATGTATGTATGGCCTTGGTATTTGGGGTGGGGCTCGGTCCAAGTGAGGGTATAGGGTTTGTTTTGGTCACAAATAAAAAGTCGGTGTTTTTTTATAATTTTACTTCGTGGGGAAAATTCATTGTTGAATTAATGTAATGATAACAAAAAATGGAATCTTTGCACGTTTGAGTCAACAAAACAATATGTTCTTTAAAAAAATCTTCGGGTATTATTAAGTGAGAGTGACAGCTCTAATTGTGTAGTTAGAGATAAATTGGTTATTTAATTTTCGTGCTAATGATTTATGTTATTAGTATTAACAATTTTAGCTTAGACGACACGGCAGCTGCTAAAGTTAGAAAATTCTCCTGGTCTAAGTTGCATCTAAATCAAATGGCTGATGATTGTGTCCTGTTTTCTTTTTTCTTTTTCATTTTTTTGTTTTATTTCATTATACTTTTAGGGGGGAAAAAAAAATTATATTTCAGTTTTGAATTTGAGAACTCCCATAATCTAACCTCAAGTCTTAGACATCGCATACCCTTACCATTGAGCTAAATTTGGACAATTTAGATTGCTTGCAGACTGATCTACATCTCATTTGAAATTTAGACTCTCCTGCAGATCGCCCGTTTGCAGTTTGCGTCGAACAAAAATCAAATCATCCAAATCATAGCTGGAAAAAGGGTGCGCACATATTATTTTAATTCAAAAATTTAATTACGAGGAATAAAAATTTCTTTAAAAAACACTTTTTTAATCACACAATTAAGATTAGCTGGCCAAAAATCGCATACCCTTGCACACTTTTTAAAAATTTCAAAATTTCAAGTGCCAACAAATGACACCTAATGGAGCATTGCAAACGTCTATAGAATTCCTCTACTAGGCTGCTCAGTGCCGCTGGCGACTTCGATCATTGACTCTCAAGACTTTGACTATGGGTCATGTCATTAACAAGAGACCCCAACCAACCCCCCCCCCCACCCCCCCCCCCCCCACCCCCCCCCCCCCCCCCCCCCCCCCCCCCCCCCACCAGACGCAAAAACCCACCCACCCACCCACACGCGCTCCCACACACACACACGAGAGTAGGAATTTCAAGTAATTATAATCCAAGTATCGTTCTCTTTATCCATCTTTTTAGAAACCAACTATTAAATTCATCTACTAAAGAAAGTTGAAAGACAATGTAAGATTGGGATCTTTTTAGAGAAGATATGGAGATAAATTCTTTTTATTAAATTCAATGTTAGGTTAGTCAATTGGAGATCAACATTACTAGAGTTTACCTACATTATTAAGAGTACTTAAAAACAAAAATTCAAATATTTTAAATAATTTTTACTTATTCATCAAGTGTGTGCACAATGAACGGTTGAAACAGTGGGTTGGTTAGTTTAACGACACAGAATAATTAAAATCTAACAAAAGTTAGGGTGTGAAGATTTTTAAATGTTTAATCGTGATGAAATGGTCGGAGCAAGAATTTATATGACTAAAATCATAAATCTAAGTAATACGCTATTTTCGACCATCCATTTTGTGCTTACTTGATGCATAAATAAGAATGCCACAAAACACTTACTTTAAATAATGTAGATCAATTTCTACATAATGAATTTTATATTTGAATGTCTTAATATTAAATTTAAGTGAGAAGAATTCATGCTCAAGCTTTCAGAAAATAGTCAAGTCTATCTTGATCTCATTATGGGACAACTCTCCATTAGATCTAGAATTTGAAAAGTAGCTCATTTCGTTCTATTTGCTTACCAGTACACAAAATATTCTATTTGTTTACTGGAAATGACATTCCAAATTTCAGAACCAGTACTTCGTCCACATACTTGGATGACATAGATCAAGTGAAGATTAGTATAATAAGATAACCACACACTAATTATCATAGTCAATATAATATTTGAGGTGATGTTTGATTAGAGAGGATTAGCATTGAAATATATACACATTCAAATCATTCAGTAATAGTGTGAAACAACTCCCTACATTTTCCCCAAATTTATACATTCACATCTTGCCACAATGTTGCCACACTTTTAATGTACTCTTCTTTCCCTCCCCTCTTTACAATATATGTAGACTCATTGGTGATTGCTGATGGACATTAAGTTGTTTCTCCAACAAATGGAAGCAATTTCTTTCAAAGAGGAATTTTATGGCTCTTACAACAATTTCTACCACTCAAAAACCGAAACATATATACATACACTCTTAAATAGACTTGATTGTTTGCATCAGGCTTCAAGCCTTGTAACTCTTGAGTAGTTCCAGTCGACGATGGTTGCTTGTAGACGAACTGTAAGTTGATGATCCCTCTGCTTGCAGATAGATGAATCGGAATTGAAAGCAACTCCTGTATAGAAACAAAGCCCGGTTGTTTAGTTTGAGCCAGCAATGTACATTCAATGCTGAGCATCGACACAACTGAAAACATTGTTGGCCTGCCTTCAGGCCATTCTAAACTTGTGTACTCTCTCTCTCTCTCTCTCTCTCTCTCTCTCTCTCTCTCACGCACACGCGCGCGCGCGCACGCACACAGCGCAAACCTTTTATTGCCTTGTATATACTACGGGTACTGGTTAAAAATACATCTTCCCACAATTTAAGGGGTCAACTTCAAGGTTAACTGAGTCAAACCAAAGATCAATGGACCAAGACTAATGTAATTCCTGGCCCAAAAATCCACACTGAGTTGTGTTTATAGTGAAGAAATCTACGTCATGATTAAGCTTCCGTCGTTGATTTGGCAAGAAGACAACTACTGGAAACGTTAGCATCAACGCTGATATTTAGTGCACGATCTGTTGAAATCTAGCTAATTTCAATTTATGCACGGGTACTTAATGAGAAGCTCCCAAAGGACAGATTGAAGACTAATTTAAATTTGGATCAGACAAAAGGAAGAATATAACACATCCCTTGCTGGCCTAGTCAAGAGAAGTTATTAGAGTAAAAGAGGATATCACAGGCGACGTAGTGGAGACCGAAGCTCTGTCTCAGAAGGAGCAACATCATGAATTTGTGGAGAACTTTTCGCTTTGGTGTTTTCTGGGATTGCTTTGGTTTTCTTTGGCATGTAGTTGTTCTTAACGGCGGGAGCCTGATTTTTCTTAACGTCTGCAACTGTTATAAACCAGTGTCTAGATTAATGTTTGGCCCCTAGATGGGTATATTTTGATGTATTATGGAGGAGGAGATGACGTGTGCGGTGTAGTTTCATTACATTCTCTTTAATGAAACAGGGTGGACTTCTCACCTTTTGCTCAAAAAAAGCACATCCCTTGCTGGCCTAACTATGCACTCTAATTTTCTTTACAGACTTTCACTATATTGATAGGAACGCCAGTTGCATTTTGAGTGGAGATACTTACTATGGGTCGTTAATTGTACCTGAAGGTTGAGTTTTTCTCAACTTATCTTTAATAAAGAGTGGGTAAATTTTCCTATGTTTTCAGTTTATTTTCTTGTAAATTTCTCCCACTTTTTTCTTTAAAATAGAGGGGAAACTTCTAATGTTTGGTTCATAAAACTTTTCAAGGAGCTTATGTGTTCTATTAATCTAGAGTGAAGAAAGCACATTAAGTGGTGTATAACATGCACAAAAACTTACCAACATAAAACGCATACCAGAGTAGTCCGATTCAGTCTTCCATGTGCAGACAACTGACTCATCTTCGTAAGCCTGAATACTTTGCCATGAATCCAGGTAAGCAACTGCATATGGTTGAATTGTTAGGGTCACAGGCTCCATAGTGGTCACATTGATCCTGTGGTACGATCCAAAGTATACTCCATCGCTCACTCTCTTCAAGCCAGATAAAGCGTTGTAGCACACTTGATGGATTAACATCTAACCTTGACACAGTGGACTGATCTTGCATAGAGTAGGAGAACACATCACCTCTTCGTTATTGTTGACAAAGGTGAAGGAGAATACTTGAGAACCGATTGTATCTGGGTTACCATTGAATTGAAATCCGGCTCAAGGTCCAGAGTGCCACTGTGTAAAGGGCCCAGCATATAAGAACATCTGTGAATCGCCATTGACATCCATAGCCAAAGAGTATTGATGGATCGTGATTGCTCTTCCATGCCGTGAGGGTGTAGCTAAACCTTAGGCTGATCACAAGTTTCATGCCTGGTAGCAACGTATCCGTTGGGTAATCAAAGCCTTGCCAGGAATACCCGCTGCTCTCACCATCTTGTTTCACCACAAAGTTTCCATTGTTCAACAATTGGACAACAGGATCGGTTAGGCCAGTGGTGATTGTAGAGTCCTGGTTGGTGATCCTCAGTGTTCCATTGGCAGTGATCAATAAGGTTCCAGTAGAGTTTGCGAGCGGGTTCAAACAGACGGCCACCCATACTATCGTTTGGACTGTGATCTTGTAGTACCACATGCAAAACGACCATCTGAGAAGATCAAGGTTTCATTATCGTAATGGTGTTGGAGTGGAGTCAAGGAGTCTCTTGAGGCGCAGAGGGAGAAATGGATGAAGATAATTATCAGAAGAAATGATCTATAATGCAAGATTCTCATGTTTCTAACAGTTGGTCTCAAACAGTACAAGTGACTATATAAGTATATTTCTAATGCTATCAAGGGAAGAAAAGTCTATTTCTTATGTTTTAAGATGAGAATTGGACTCTCAGTTCAAAGAATGTGACACATTCATTTGGTATGGCACAGGCTAATCCAACAGCATGAAGCCACTGGTCAGACAGTCAGAGAACAGACTAGTCTCTCTGTCCATAATAATTCAACAACTAAGAAAACACAAATGTCCAAGCAATGGACATTTCTTTCAAAGACCATTCACATGGGGGATCAAGGTTAGTCAAAGGTGGCTTTGTTTGGTAGTACTGCAAATGATGAAGTCTGATGTATGGAGTATTGAAATTACATTCTCTTTCAATTATTTAAATTTAATATTGAAAATTAAACATAAAAATTAGCTTGTGAATCTGACATTTTTTTTATACAAGGGAACGAATTGTAGCTCTTGCAACTTTCAGCTAGGGAAATTAGAGTAAAATTGTGTTATAACTGTATTATTAAAACTTAGAAACTAAGAAATACATAAAATTGAGAGAGAGAGAGAGAGAGAGAGGTACTTTGTCAACTTGGTAGCTCATAAATAGGGGCGAACTCGCGAAATCTGCAGTAATACATGAAACCTGCAGTGCTTGGAAGAGACAATATACAGCAGCAGAAACATAATGGAGGTTCCATTACTTGAGAGATGATAAAGATTGGTGCTAAGACACAAAATAATCCAATTACATTTGCATTTCAAGTGGTTCAACACAAACATTAATAGAGGAAAAGGGCAAGGAAAAAGATTGGCCATGAAAACGACAGCAATGACAACAAGGCCTTCATCCCAAATGTTATAAGTGAATGTCAATCGTTTTTCGAGAGAAATAAGTAATAAGTAACTATGACTTACTCTAAAAAATTGCATGATTGAACATTATTTCATGTAAACGAGGAAAAAGAAATCGGTTCCCTTAACATGAACAAAAAATCAAATATAATTTAGTCTCAAAAAAATAAGCGGATGTAACTTACTAGTGTCACCAGCAGAGGGAAGAACGATAAGAAGAGAGCTCTTAGTGCTCCAGTAAGTGTCTACTAGCAATGAGGAGCAATGAGAAGAGTTAAAAAGGGAAAGCACCTCTTATTATTATAACACATGCATCACTATCAACAGACAAACACACATGAACAGTCTCTGCTCGGATTCAGCTGAAACATTTCAGACACCAGAAGTTAGCATATATGAGTACATGCAACCGTTCAACTCAATCGCTCTTGTGGGATGATTGTTTAGTGTGCTTGCACTCTATTAAGAAGCAATAAGTTGAATTTCTAATTTTTTTAATGCATAAGGTAGGCTTTACAACAAACAGCTGGTGTGCATAAATTATCCCCGTTTTCCTGGAATCTGGATTCATCTTTTCCCAGCCGTCTCAGCCAGGACATTTTCCTAAAACTCCTCAAATTCCTTCCATCATCTTGAAGACAAAAGTTGTATCAATCAACCATATTCCCCTCTCTCTTTTTTCCTAAAGAGAAAACCCATTTTCTCTGGCGTCCTTCTCTAAGGTGATGTTCATTATCTCCAAAAATAAATAATTAAAATGAAATCCCATTATCTTCAAAATGAACCCACATCTCATCTTAGGAGGGAAAAAAAAAAATCCTTCCCAGAATACTTTACTGCCAACTGCAAGTAGTAATTCTTTCACAGAACATCGGCGACCTCTCTTTTCTCAAGGGTATTATAGAAACTGTTGATAAAAAATAAATTTATATCATTTTCACTAGGTGGAGCAAAGATAAACAGAAGGGGGGAAATGAAAATTTAAATAAAATTTTCTTCCACGTTATACATCATTTCTTACTTATTCTTCATCAAAACCAATAATGAAAAACCATATTCCCTCCAAGGAACTGTTGAAGTTCTCTCCCTCTTAAACAAAGATCATAGCCTCGTTTTGAACATGAGACCTTCCATTTTCCCAACTCAACCCCTTTACACTAAGCCAGGTCTCAGTGGGGACTAGTTGAAGAATTTTGGAACCGCATGTGAACATAAGAAGAATTCAAGGAGTGCCTACCTGAAATTTACAACAAGATGGCCCCACCTTAACAATCCAAAAGAAAAAAGAAAAGGAAAACCAGAACAAATTTCCTCCACATTTTCTTTTCTTTTCTTTTCTCTTTCTCCTCTCCAACTTTCTTTCAAACAAAAACTGGCAATTACCATTTAGCTCTTAAGAAAAGTTTATGATCATCATTAGAGAACATATCATATATATCATTATAAAAACATGATCTGGAAATGACTATGTCCAAGAAGTCAACTTTTTTCTTATGATGATGTCTAGGAATTTAATGACTCATGGAATCAGACCTCTATTAATTCATGGGAATACTTCAAGTTAGACATTCTAGAAACAAGCTAATGTAAAAGAGAGAATGAACGAAGGAATAAGGGGATAGTCACAAGGGATGTCAATGGATCATCTGACAGCATCTTTAGAACGAGGTGGGAGATTTTCAACTCAATACATTCTAGCAAACGAAAAGCAAAGAAAGAAAGGACAAGAAATGGTAGGCACAAAACTTCTTTACATATTTTTAAGCTATCTACCTTCCAACAAAGTATGAGACATGTCATTAGATGTACATGGTTCTTGGTTGCCTGCAGATGAATTTGTTTCCAGAGGACCTATTCTCGCCACAAAACCGGGCTGCTTAGGCTGTGGTAACGACGCAATATCACTGCCCAACATTTGGATTACCGACAACATTAGTGGTCTATCTTGGGGACATTCTTGCACGCATAATAAACCTATTTTGATACATTTTAAGACTTCATTCGTTGGAAAAGAACGACTGATCGATTCATCAACTAGTTGCAAGCTGTGGCCTTCATTCCATAAACTCCATGTCTGAACAAAGTTCCAAACAATGTCAGTTTTTGATTAGAAGTAGAAACATGATTCTTTAAGTTCTCACTTACATGCGCTACAAGGTTCAGGTGGGGAGAGAAGGCATACAACCCTCTATTCCTCTTTCCGCTTACAATCTCAAGTACTAGAACCCCAAAGCTAAATACATCAGATTTCATGGAGAAGATCCCCTCCAGTGCATACTCAGGAGACATGTAGCCACTGAAATTGACCAACAAAAATACAAATTGTATTATGACTCTCCATAGAGAAAATCTTCAATTATATTAATTGTGTCAAAGTTGTACTTACTATGTACCAACAACTTTTCTTGTATTGAAGTCGGCCTCATCTCCTCCAAAAATTCTGGCCATACCAAAGTCCGAAATTTTGGGATTCATATCCTTATCAAGAAGAATGTTGCTAGCTTTGAGATCTCTATGAATAATTCTAAATCTAGAGTCATGATGAAGATAGAGAAGTCCACGAGAAATTCCTATAATAATTTGGTAACGAGTCTTCCAATCCAAATAAGTGCCTTCTCCTTTACCTGAATGCAATCCTTGGCAGTATTAACTTTTAGTATAGCTATATAATAAAATATATATATACTCTGAATGATCATCTTATGTCATGACAAGGAAAAATAAAATTGTATGTTATCCGCCACAAATTTGCCTACAGCCCGCCATTATTTCACTCAACACAACTAAAACATGAAGGAATCTGGACAACAATGTCAAAAATTCCAAATGTTATATAGCTCAGGGTAATTACAGAAAATACCCTTAAATTTGGGGGTACTTTCAAAAAAAAAATTATAGTTTGTTTTAGTGCAACTTACTGCCTCCAGCTTCAATTTCATTAACACCGTTCTCAACCGTTAACTTGTGCCAAAATACCCCTAATAGGCCTCACTGGTTCCTTTATTTTCCTTCCTTTCTAATCTCTATCTTTTGTTAAAAGGGAAAGAAATATGGGGAAGAGTGACTGGTGAAACTGGGGCAGTGTTTTAAATATCGGATATCGGCGATATACCGGTCGGTAAAATTATGTACCAGATACCGGATACCGGGTGATATATCGCGATATGGTACTAAATACCGGTTGATATATCAATAGTAAATACATATAAGAGATTATTAAAAAAAATAAGTTATTATCCAAACATCATTTAAAAACATCATTGACATACCATAATGAACATAGAATAAAATAAAACAATCTCTCTTATTCAAATAAGTAACTATAAGGGCTGATATATCGGATATTTCATATCGGATATCGGCCGATATATCGGCCACGTGGCGATATATCGGCAAATATCGGTCCAAAACGATATCCGATAAATTTTTGCACTTATTATATCGTTTTGGATAAAATACCGTTATCTCGGCCGATATACCGGTATATCGGCTGATATTTAAAACAATGAACTGGGGTTGTTAAAATTTCAAACAAGAAATGAATGATCTAAAGAAAAAATCGGGGCACCAAACAAGAAAAAAGAATCGGAAATAATTATAGTTTTCAACTAAAAAAAACATTCAATCTATGAATATTTTAAGGGGGAATGGGTTCAGGAAGGGAAGAAAAAATTGAGGGGAAGGGGAGAAGGTGGTTCAAAAGGGAAAGATCAATTGGGAGGGAAAGAGAGAACACAATAATTATAATATTTAGTAGGGCCATATTGATCCAAAGCCTAGCATGTGTATAACGTGTGATGTACAGAACAAACAGAATTCTAATAGAAGGTACCAAAGTGAAAGCACAAGAAAATTTGAGGTATTCAGTTGTACTGAAACAAAACTATAAAGTATTTTTTTTTTTTAGAGTACCTCCAAACTTGAGGGTATTTTAGTGCATTTTTTCTCCCTTAAAATATCAATACAAACCAACCTACCTTGCTTGCTTGCAATAACCCACCCTAGTTTCTTTTCTTAAGGACAAATCAATAGAAAGAAACCTTCATTAAAGAAAGGATCTCATCTTTGATATATTCTGTAATATCCCCTACCATACTGTATTTCTGTTTTATTTAATTTAAATTCGAATTATGTATCATTATTAACATTGACTAATATGTTTATTATATGTGTGTGTGTGTATACAGTATTATTAATAAATTGTTAATTATCATTGTTATTGTTAATTATTGTTATGTATTATTATTAACTATTATTATCATTTTTGTTATTATTATAGTCACTATTAATTATTATTAGTGTTTTAATATTGCTATGATTAAATACTATTACTATTGGTGTTATTATTATTATTTTTCTTATTATTGTTATTATTCTTAATTATTATTATTACTATTATTGTTGCTATGTTTATTAGTTATTAATGTTATTAGTATTGTGTTGGTATTATTATTTACTATTATCATTACTATTATTTATTATTATTAATTGATAGTTATTATTGTGATTATTGCTAATGTTGTTATTATTTATTTCATTTACTCAACCTCCTTTTCTATTTAATTCCCCTCTTATTTGCATGTAAATTATCCTATTACCCATTGAGATCCAAACCCTTTAATCCTATACCCATAACCCATTAGCATTACCCATTAACCTATTGATCCCAACCCATTAGATAAACCTAAACCCATTACCCAATACTTTACTCCTATATAAATCTCTTAATCCCTAAATATTAACCCTAATCTTCTATTCATCTTCTCCCTCAACTCCCTGCCGCCACCAGCATGCCCAGGCCTGCTCTTCCCCTTCACCGTCGTCGCCTCACCCCGGAGCCCCATTATGGCCGAGCCATCTCTTCCATTTTCCCGTGACCTTTCTCCCATATCCATGCCCAACTATCTCCTAGGCCGATTGCACCACTGCCTCTCCACCATGAGCAGCAGCCCACGGCGCAGCAGACCCCCCACCTCCCTGTTGCCCCTTTGCAGAGATCTCCCACGCAACAGACTATCACAGCAGCCACAAGCTACACCCGCAACTCCTCCCCACGGCCACACTATCCTCCATCTCAGCCAGTTTTTGGTAGCCCCCTACCACCATTCATTCACAGCCAAACCCTTGCAGCCCACCTCGGCACACTCCCCTTGGCTGGCCTCTTCACAACCAGCAGCATACCCTCCTATGTCGTGCCTTTCTCCTGCTAGTCATTGCCTCTCCTCCTCGGATGCTCCGACGTGACCTCTGCGACAAACCAATCTCATCCATGACAACTCCGGCGATCCACCGGCGTCCTCCATATCCTCCACGGCCTCCGCCTCCGTTAGCGAGTACCCATGGTCGTGAGTTATTTCTCCTCCCTTATTTTTCTCTCCGTTGAACTTATGTATGCATGAATGTGTAAGTTGTGTATAATAATATATGCGGGTGTTAATTATTTGTGGGGGTGTGTCAATTTATGTGTGTTTTATTAATGTTGATGTATGTGTTAATCATATGTGTGTGTTGATGTGTGTGCATGTGTGAGTATGTGTGTATATATATAATATGTATGTATGTGTATATTCGTATATATGTATGATGTGGGTATACCTGTGTATGTATGCACATGTGGCGTGCATGTATGAATACATGTGTGAGTGTATTATGTGTGTATTGATTCTCCTTCCTCTCTGTGTGTTTGGTGGCATCCTACAGCGATACGAACTCGTTTGGTGAGATCCAGACCCGTTACAGGAGACTTGGATTTGTGCTCGTTTTGAACCCTATTCAGTGGCGATTCGAAGACCGGTCCATGAGATGATCTGGAGATTCGTACCGATTCATACAGTGAAGACCAGACGGTGATTCGGTTTCAAACTGCATCATTTCATGTGAGTGTTTGTTCCTATGTCATTTTCTTATTTATCGTTGCCAGTAGTACATATATGTTACTTGTTTTATTTCATGTGATTATCTGATATATTTGACCAGTATGATTACCCATACTATTTCATATAATGTCAGTGAATGTACACTTTTATTATACAGTTTACCTGAACGCTTATCAGCGTCATTTCATATGATAGTTAGTCACCTCTAATGATTTGGGACTGTTTGTGATATACAGTAGACTGTGACTTTTGATTCATTTTACCGATCATCTGGCTTAGTACATATTTGAGAATAGAGGACATCTTATGCATAGCGTTTAACGGTAGTGGTTGGTGATTATTCCGACTAGAATATTTGTGGATATCGAGAAAATGTTAGATATGACATTGCTTTACCGATAGACTAATTTATCGATACTTGGATTGGTATTAACTTAGTTGAGTTGAGCTGACCTGAGATCTATATTCTGTATATTGAATTTGACCAGTGGACTCGACTGTAGTGGACTTGACCTTGGATTGAGGAGTAGGCGTAGATCGGGTTGACCTGACCTAGTACATGTATATATATAATTGATTAGTTACTTGAATTTCTAAATCATATGATTGAGCTTAATGAAAGTGGGAATATATAATGATTTTAATCAGATTGGATAATGATGATTGGTTAGATATAAATGATTATGTGTTTTATATGTTAGAACCTGGATATATCAGTAACTGAAAGGATGAATATACTGATGATATAGAGGAAGGATATATTGCTGAGTTGAAGGACATGCGTTTGGTATTCGTTTCAGAAGTTTTTGATTAGTGTTCTGATGAATTGATGTAGTTGAATTTATAGTTGTGAGTATTTTCAGTTTTACTCCTGATTATACCGTTTGAGTATTGATGACCTTATCGACATTGGATATTAGATGTAAAGATGATTGAGATGTTATGTTGATCGGAGATGTTGCGCTCCTTAATTATGATCTTGATTATAGTTGGATAAATCTGATTCTGAGGATGTTCCATTCTTATTTGTGATCTCAGTTTTCGTTATTTTTGTTGTATCTCGAGGATATATTTAGTGTTTCATGATTGGTTCTTGACTACCTCAGTTATTTGGTTACGGAAGTTGAGTATTATGAGAGTAATTTCATTGATATCAGTATTAATATATATTCAAAGTTTGATAGCAGTTATTGTGTGATTCAGTTATTGGTGACTTAAAGGACTAGAGTAGATTGATGAATTGTGTAGATTGGATTTACCTGAACTAGTGGATTTACAGATATGCAGTAGATCTGTTATGTTGTTTGGATCTGTGATTGAGATTGATGGAAGTGGGAAGGGATTGATGACATTGTATCGGATTGGATAGTAATGATCGTTAGAGGTAGCTGAGTGTTTATTCCATTATATTGAGATTGGGACAAACAGCGGATATAGAAAATCATAGTAGATTGATAAGATGAGAGAGCTGATTGATTGTTTATTGGACTTGTGGATTACTATACGATTACTTTGATAGGGATTGATACATGATGTTCACAATGATTATATTGAGACTATGAGCTGATGGATCAGTTACAAATATAATATTGATGGATGATATGTTGACCAGTTTTAGACGAGACTATCTTTTGAGCAGTAACCGGATCATGTTACTGAAAATCACTGGGGAAAAAAGTATTGTTTGACCGTAACATCCTGTACAGTTCTATTGTTCATCGTATACACGGTTACTGGACTGTCTATTGTTTCTGATATTGCTCATCGTGTATACGATAACTGTTGACTGTTATATTATACTATTACTGTCACTATACCATCCCAGTATTGTAGGTAACATGAATATTAATTGTTTTAACTGAAATGAATAATAATGTAAAAAAAAGAAAACTTACATTGGAATTGAAGAAATTGATGGAGGAGACAGTGTCTGTATTTTGGGTGGACCTAAAATACAAGTTGCGCAGCCGACTTACGGTTTCACTGCAGGGTTCCGAGAGATGACTGACATCCCATCTGTTTATTGTTCCACAATATTATTGTGAGTATTATTCTACAGTGATACTGTGAGTACTGTTATTGTTACTGACTACCAGGCGGTAAGGCATGATTCAGCGTCAGACATCTGGGTCGTGATCCTGCGTATGTACGGGACCCACCTAAAACATAGACAATGTCTCTAACCGATCAGTTTCAATAACTCAGGATCCTGATTGACGCGTGTGTAGGCGTAGTATGAGATGCATCTATTACATATGACAATTGGTGTTCGTTGACAAAATAAATAATAACAAACTGTTCATAATGTATTGTTATTGTTGGTATTCACCCGATACATGTATGCTACGCTGGACACCTGATTGTACTTATGACCTGACTGTACATTGGACTCTAACACTGACTGACTCTACCCATCTGATATATAGACTGTGATAGACACCTGACCTGATTGGACTTCTAGTTATGGTGCCTTATTTACTATATGTTTACGTTCTACATGTTATTTTCAGTCTTATTTTTAGTATATATATTCTTCATCATATGTATACACTGTTTTTGCATGTATACATTCACTAGGAGTTCTGACTCCCTGAATTTGCACATCCAGAAATTGGATGCTTCATTCTATTGTTCAGGTGTACGATGAGATCGTACGTGTTACGAGAGCTCGGAGTTCTCTTTATTTGATTATCCGATTTGGGTATTATTTCTTGTCTTCCTGATTTATTCTTATCGATTCTCTATATATATCAGTTTCAGTTGCTATTTTTTTGTTATATTCATCTGTTATCATGCGTGATCATTTATATGTTATATTGCAGTGTTATCATGTCATCTTAGTAGATTTTTATAACTTGTTCAGGTTACTTTAGGCTTAGCGTGTATACGTGGATATTCTTCTCGCGTATATACGTCGTTGACTCACGTTACGACTCCGTTTCCGCGTTTTTTGGGAAGCGAGGCGTAACATATTCATTTCAACATCAAGGACTGTTGTCTTTTGGTTATGCATTTGTGTCCCAAAAAACTTTACAAAAACATAAAATATGTTTGCAATGATAGCAGTAGAAGGAAAATAAAATATTTAGTCTATTTTGAAATATGAGAAATTTTGAAAAGTTAGCTAACACATGTGTATTACTCTACTGATAAAATATCTTATGATGCTCTCCTAAAATTCATAACAAGTAAAAAAACTATACCATTTCTCATATAAATAACTAGGCACTTTAACAAAATGGTTCGGAAGAGAAATTTTGTTATCAGATAATCAGATTCCAATATCACTGAGGATGTGTCTATCGTGTAGTTAAACATATAAGGTAACAAGAACCGCTAGAGCAAAAGAAACATATAAGGTAACAAGAACAGCTAGAGCAAGATCAAATAAATTTGGACAAAATCACACCTCTAGTTAGTCGCTCCTATATTCTAGAATATTCTGGGGAATTCCTTGATTTAGGTAAGGACCAGTTTAGAAAAAAATAAATACGATGAAATTGCCCTTGTCTTCATCCTGTACAACTTCTGCAGTCTTCACCAAATCCATAAGTTCCAACACCATCTTTTCACCTCTGCTCGACCATTAGACGAAAGGGAAGCTTTTTGGGTGGAGAGGGGACCACCTGACTCTAAATAGTTGATGTAATGCAGGATAACAATCACCTTTAATTCAAAGAAAAGAGAAAAAATTAGGGTTTTAAAAAAAGAGAAATTAGAGTTTGAGAAAAGAACCGGATTGATTAGGGCTTCGTACCCCTTGCACGGGCTTAACACCCCTTACACAACGGGCTTCCCACCCCAATCTCAAGAACTCAAGAGCTCTAGAAATTTAACTGAAAAATATTTTAATTCATCATTGTCTACTGAATAAAAAAGTCTGGGACCTATTTATAGACTTTACAAAAGTCTAGTTCTCGAATATAACCGATGTGGTATTAAAATAACACAATAAAGAAAATAACTACTCTTAAAATATAATAAGGCATAAAACAATTGATAAACTGAGTGATGTCCTCATTATTTCCCCCGGGATGAGAGAAACTTGACCCTGTCAAGTGAGACTCCCATCACGAAGTATCTCAATCGGGCCAAGATGGTGAACATAGCAGCAACACTGGTACATCACGTCGAGACCATGGTGGTGGTGGTGGTGGAGCTGGTCTCCGTGACAAGACAGCTGTGGAAGATGGAAGCTTGATCAAGGCACAGAGAGTAGACCGAGGTGCATCCCTGCTGAAGACGAAGCTGATACCAGGATCTCATGGGGTATTCAACTCGTAAGTGATGAAAGTACTTCTTTTCAGAATCCTATCGAAATCTGTACGTCAAACGCGCAACTTCTTCATGGCCTCATGGTGACTCGGAACCATCTTATTATAATCTGTAAATTCCTTTAAAATACTATATGGGTATGGAGCAAATTTATAAGTGTCATTGCAAATTGCTATCGGCCTAATGATATTATCAATATGTGCAACAGACAAATGCAATGGAGTAGACACTCTGGGCATAACTCCTAACGATGGGAGAATAAGATATATGAGATGCCTAAGATAAGACACATCGAACTCCGCTAATGATAAATTAGACTCGGGATAAACTCTAAACGACTAGTAAAAAAAAGAAGCATTATAGACCATATGTTAGATCATGGAAAATATTCAGGTGACTCACTAGAAAATGAATCGATTGGAGGAAGTTTGTCATCGGCTATTCTGTCATCGTGGTGAGTGATTGGAGGAGCGGTGGCGGCGATCGAAGACCAAAAGGGAGGCGATCGTGAGGAGAGGAAGGAGGAGAAAATGGTAGGGTGAGATCTGTCTGATCAAGTCTGTCGGCGGTGTGAAGGGGTGGCGCAGGTGGTAAGCTGGGTGTGGTGGCAGGTGGAGTTGATGATGATGATGATGTCGAGGTTGATGGAGACGATGAGGATGGGTTCTTAGGTGGAAAATGGTGATGGGTCCTGATGGTTGAACATGGTGATGGTGGAGATGGTGGAGATGGCGGGGACCCAGGGTTAGGGTTTTGATGCAGTCGGGCGAAGGAGAAGAGTTTGGAATTTCTTTTTTCTTTTCTTTTTTTTTCTATTTTTTGATTTTTGGGAGGAAAAAGATGAACAGTAAATGGGTTGTTTTTTGGGTGATCTTCGAAGAGGATTTTAGAGAATTTTGCTATAGTAATTTTTTTTGGTAAATGGATCTAGGGTTTGTTCTAGATTTAGGATTTCAGATCTAAAACTAGGGTTTTAAGAGAAGAGAGTTTTGAAAGGGCTTGGAGCCTAAGCTCTGATACCAAACTGATGTAATACTTGGATCGTAATCACCTTTAATTCAAAGGAAAGGGAAAAAACTAAGATTTTGAAAAAGAGGAATTATAGTTTGAGAAAAAACCAAATAGGTTTGGGCTTTGCACCCCTTTCTCAGGCTTCACACCCCTTACATCACGGGCTTCACACCCTAATCTCAAGAACTCAAGAACTCTTAAAATTTAACTAAAAAATACTTTAATTCATATTTTTTACTAAATAAAAAAATATGGGGCCTATTTATAGGTTTTACAAAAGTCTAGTTCTCGGATATAACTGATGTAGTGTTAAAAAAACACGATAAAGAAAACAATTACTCTTAAAAAAAACTAAGACAAAAAGCAACTGGTAAACTGAGTGATGTCATCATCAATGGTTCTACTATGGGTGAGAAAGAGCATTGGGTCTAGAGAGAGTAGCTTGGTTTGGTGGTTATTGGGTGGCGGAGCAAGAGGTGTTGGTGGTCTGAAAGTTGCCATTGCTTCTTCCATGTACTCAATTCCCACCCCGCCCAGAGGGAGAGATGAATTGGGGGAGAGGGAAGACCTTTTTTCATCAATTCATCACGGGTAATTTGGCCTATTGATCCTTTCACCAATGGTGGGTGGTCTATTATCAAAATGTAGAAGAATTTAGGTGTGAAGATTTGAGGAGTGAATATGGAATTAGTGAAGATTTCTGCTGTTGATATGGAAAAACCCTAAAAAGAAAGGATCCAATAGAGATTTCAACTTTCAGTATGCAAGTAGAATCAGTAAAGTCTATATGAAGTAGAATCAGTAAAACACTTTCTTCCTAATGTCCAAGCAGCTAAAAAATTTGGAAACCGTAGTCAAGTTTCGTGATCAAAAGCTACCAGGATCAGCCAAAGCTTTGCGGATGGAATGGAGAAAAATGGATTTATAACAAACAATAAAGGTTAGGGGCTTGGTTGCAAATTATTAGCTATTGGATGATAAAAAATAAAAATAAAGAATAGTCGAATGACTATGATTTGGAAGCTGTCCCTACAAAGTCTTAAGGTTAGTGGTAACAATGAAGAGAATAAGACTAGAATAGCCTGTCAAGAAAGATTGGCATGATCACAACAATTATTAGCTGATAATTTTGGATGATACAAAAATTAGAAACTATAGAACTCTGTTTTCTCTGTGAAATACATAAAGTTCTTGGCATTCGTGCAACAAACATTAGTTAATATAAGATACTCATAGGTACTACGCAATGCTTTGGGGGTGATGTATGAAGGGGTGTTAATTACTAGTTCCCAAGTAAAGCCAGATTGACAGAAAATGAAGATGTCTGTAATGGGAAGGAAGTCATTTTGTAAAAGGACATAGCAGCATAGTTATAGTGTGATCAGAATTTGTACCTGTGACCTCTTGTACCACTGCAATAGGTTTTACCACTATGGTATACTGTGGTAATTTTATATGGTAATTTTAGTGGTCATTGTATCCAAGTAGTCTAATTTCTGAGCTGTAAGACAGGTAGTTAACAAAGGTACCGTCTGAGTACCTTTGAGGTTTGTGTTTTGTTGAATACTAATTAATGAAACAAGGGGAGATTGTATCACACGTTTTTCCATGGGAAAAAATGTTAAAAGAGTATAACTAGAAGGAGGCAAGGTATACCAAAGAGGAAAGCATCCAAACTTTTGTTGGGCATGAACTCATATATTAACATCCTTTCCTCCTCTTGAATGCAGCAACCAAGAAGGCGCACAAGATTTCTATGTTGAAGCTTGGCAATAAGTAAAACCTCATTCTTAAACTCATAAACACCTTGTTGTGAAGTCTTAGAAAGTCTCTTTACAGCGATCTCTTCATCCTCTCCAAGCTTACCCTGTTAATTACAGAACCTCTTAACATTAAACAATTATTTACAAATATCATTCCTACAATAAATCAAATTTCATGCACAGCTGGAAAATTAAAAGATTGTTAAGTGAGGCATGCGTTAAATTAATATTATCACAATTTTTATTATTTGACCAATTAGTTCTAAGCAAAATTTAAATACATATCATCATCCAAAACTTCTACCAGTGAGTACCATATTATGGCCCAGTGGAAAAGCATTAGCACCATCTAACATTAAATAGACTCCAAAAAATCTGCTAAACTTTCGAGTAAAAATATTCCGGGTTAACAGGTGAGTGAAGAGGCAGTGGTTACTGGTCAGGATGGGGGTTGCAACTGCACATTCTGAAAGTTCAGGTAAGGCCCACTGAAATTTCTGAAAGTTTGCTGAAATTGGGAGTTTATTCAATTTGTTGTTTGATTTATTGTAAAATCATGTCTAATCAACATTAATAGCAATTAGTCACAGGCCTTAATTATCACAAGTCATCGCTAGTCAAGAAATCTGTAAGGTAGCTTCCAGAAGAAAAGACCATCAAAATGTTGGTGAATTGGTGCCACTCTGATTGGATTACTGAAAGATGCAGAAATTCAGCTGGCTAAAACGTAGGAAGCATGAATACTTCTACTATGAAAAGACAGTCATGTCACATAACACATCAGACACAACATTGTTTTCGTGTCATTGTTGTTTTCTATGTATTTTTTCAGAAACTGTTGTAGCTTTGTTTGCCGCATCATGTTGTGTGTGAGTGCTTCCTACCCTAAACTAAAAGTTTTTTAAAATTAAGAAGTCGATTTTTATCATTGGCATAGTTTACAATTTTTTCGAAAATTTTAATTTTAGTTGGGCATGATGATTAAAGTTTTGGAATCTCGTTGCATTTTAAATAATGGTTTTATTTTCAAATTGAGAAAGAAGAAGATCACCTTGTAAACAGGACCAAATCCTCCTTCTCCAAGTTTGTTTCCTGCTGAAAAGTAATCAGTTGCAACTGCTATCATGCCAAAATCAAATAGAGGAAGATCTATGTCATTTCCCCGGTCCGCTTCATTTGACTGCTCTTTGAAGTAACCTCTGACACCTAAGATTAAGGAGTCAACAGTACTCTTGCATTATTACTAAGCACTTAAGAGTATTACAGGTAATGTTTAAAAATGTGTTATTTCTGCTTCTCTTTTTCTTATTTTCCATGGGAAATAACCTACATACGGACCTAAGTTTTAACTTCTATAACTAATGTTTATGCAAGATGTCAGTGTTTTATTTAGGAATTTAAATTGAGGCAGCAATATACAATATCTTCTAAACTTCCATTTGATACAAAATTATAATCTTTCAGAAGGTAAATTAAAGTAAAACCACCAATTTGGAAAAGGAACACTTAGCACATGGAGAATACTTCCTATATGTATGCAAGCATGCATATATGAACGTATGTATGTAAAACTCAACATATACATCAAACTAGTAAAGGCATTCGTCTTGGACAAAAAGTCCACTTGATTACGGAAGAAGGATAGAATATTTGATATATACCATATAATATCTTATATGTTGGTAAAGGTCGAATGTATGGGTCTGACGCATCTGCCTCTATATAATAGCAGATTCCATCCTCAATTTGATTTAGAACCTTCAAAATCCTTGTAATTGGGTCTTCAACATAGGTTTATTTGAAATAGATTTCTTTGAAAGCAATTTATCCAAGTTTATCGAAATTAACCTGCTAGCCAGCTGCACATTTTTCTGACTTTGACTATTAGCTGCAACTTTTGTACACTTCAGAGACTAATATGCTGCCTAAAGTTAGGTGTATTCTCTTTTGACAGGAACAATCGCCCTATTTCATTGGATATTTCCTCCTCACGTATATTAATTGTGAAGAAAAACCTATTATTCCTGAATGGCCTTTGTACCACATTTAACGACAGATAGATGTGTAAATTATCATACAGTATCATGCAATTAAGAGAAAAATAGAGAAAAGAAAACTTCTGAAAAGAGAGAACTTCCCTGCTTCCCAAAAATAAACCTTCAATTCTTATTTTCAGAGGCCGGCACTTCTCTCCTTTAAAATAATTAAACTGTTACTCTTTCTCGATGCAGGAGGTAGGCAAAAAAGAGTCTACTTGATTTATACATACTGTCACTTTTTGATGGACAATAGATAGATTCTTCTAACTTACCTTGCTTAATTGGGCTTTTTTGAGTACGCTGTCTGCGGAAACAACAGATGTACCAGGCAAGAATTCCACAGAAGGTCAGAAAACCAGCGCCAACTCCCACATATAACCATTTCTTTCCTGATCCACTGGAGGCTGGAGGCGTGGGTGGAGGCAGCAGCGAGGGTGGAGGCAGCGGCGAGCCTGGAGGAGCCTGGAGGCTTTGGACTTGAGCCTTAGTAGGCTCAGTATTGATGGGTATCAAAAGAGTTGTAAATGGATAAATAACTTCATCAGAAGACAATCCGTTAGCATTCAAAACGGACTGATAGTTAGAATTTAACTTTTGAGCAATGTCACGAACATCATCTCCCCAAGTAACGAAATAAGTTAGCAAATACTTGACACCAAGTTTAGTTATTTGATCTGTGGTTGGGCAAGCACACCTCAAAGGAACTTGGACCCTCATGCCGACAACCAAATCTAGTGCATGATATGGGTTTTGAGCAATGAGCACTTGACAAGTGGACAGCCCTTGGTATGTATCATTGGCAATTGTAAAATAAGTCTCACCATGGCGTTGGATGATGTAGGAGGCATTGTGCAGGTAGTATTTACCAACACATGAGCAAGTGGTAGGGATGGTCACTAAGTCGTCAATAGGGATTGAAGAATTGTTGTCGGGGATGCTGTTTAGCTGAGAGATCGAGGATGGGTTGGAGTTGAGCAGGGAGGCTATCTGAGAGGGTGTTCCATAGTTGGTTTGTGAGCGGAAGGTGAGGTAAGTCGAACAGGAGCGTTGGGCTTCGTCGCAGGCATAGCCTAATGTAGTGGAGCCAATGTTGGCGCAGTCAAGTTGTGGGTTGTTCGCTTCATAAGAAGGTTGTACTTGGGCCTGGGAGAAAACTAGGAGGACGGAGAGGAAGAACAAGAGAGGGAGCAAAGGAGGCTTCATGGTTTTTGTGAAAGGAATGAAAGGGAGATGGTGAGAAATGAGGCTGTTTTATATTATTTTTTTTTTCGTGCCATTATGCAATTTATCTCACTATCAACCAAAATTAGACCCGTCTTTGTTATGGAATGGCCAAAAAAAATACAAAAGATTAACTGTGAGATCCATGATCAACGTATCATTAAAAGCAAGTTGTATTTCTTTGCAATAATAAAGCGTAAGCATTTCCACAAACACGTGGTGCGCGAGCTAGAAAAAAGACGATCCTTCATCCAAAAGTCCACTCAAGAAAGGAATTGTCTACAAGCATGATTGTTACAGATTCTCGAAGACACATATAATGATGAACAGTAATAGAAAATGGTGAAGAAGATGACTGACCTGAGCTTTGTTTGGTGTTGACTGTTGACTATTGAACAAAAGAAATTTCTCAGTGGTAAACCCAAATCGACATGGGTTGCTGTTATAATTATAATAATGGATGCTCTGTTGTGGTCTCCAAAAGGTTTTGAATTTGCGAGCCAACAAGGACCATAGGGATTGAACCCTACGAACAAAGAAAACCCTCAATAATGGAAATGTTATCGGAGTCCCCATAAACGTGAGCGTTTGGGACTCTCAGAGAAGACAGAGATGAATTGGGCCGGGTCGGTTCGGGCGAGAGCGTCAACCAGAGGCATGTGTACCCAAATGTATGGTTAAACCCTTCATAATTTACATTCAGAAACTTACTATGCTACCCCCCTTTTTTTTTTTTTTACAAAATTCACCCATTTGATTGTGTTCATGGTTCATACAATCACTGTGTAATACTAAATACTTCTTTTGCCAACAATTTAATAGTTATTTTTGCATTTCTTTTCATGCTACAAGTGTTTTCCTATAAATATTCAGTTTGTTAAGAAGATGAGCATTTTTTACTACTATATATATTTTTATTATCATCTACAACTGTTCGGACAAAAAAAAGCAAAAAAAAAAAACAGTATGTAATATGTGGGATCTGTATCTTCTATATACCAATACTCATTTATATAAATTTATTCCTCACAAATTCAAAAAGTATATACCAAAAATATACAAAGTACAAAATAGCCTTTAGCATGCAGCCTTGAAGCAAGTTTTTGATCATCATAGTAAAAGAGTGTCACACACATATCATTTTAAAAAAAAAAAAAAAATCGGGTAGGTCCCTTCCACCCTCTCTCAATAAAAAAATCTTCTCAAATATGTTGATGGCATGTTTTGAACTTATATAACCCTCTGATCACAACAAAGTGTCTTACCAAGTCTCCTCTCAAATTCCTTGTCATCACAGACACATCATTACAAAAACATAACCAGAAATCGATTGTGTCAAAAAACTTAGCCTTTCTTTTGACCATGTCTAGGAATTTAATGTTTCATGAAATAGACCTTTATTAACTCATGTGCATATGAGCAACTTAGATATTCCACAACCATGCTAAGAAGAGAACAAGGATAATAGAAAGGAGAGGAGTGAAGGGAAAGAGGAATAAAAGCAACTCTGGAAGAGGAAGTGGGATAATTGGTACTACAGATGTTGAAGGCAAATTTAGGGGAGGGGGTTAAGTTAATCACTTTATACATTCAAATAAAGAAAAAGAGAGAAAAAAGAAAAGAAAAGAAAAAAAAGAACAAGAAGGCACAAAACTTCTTTACATATACTGAGAACCTATCTACCTTGCAACCTGGTAACAGTCATAGCATTTGATGAATATGAATCTTGAGTGTTAGAAGATGAATGTGTTTCAGGAGGACCTATTCTCGCGACAAAACCAGGCCTCATATGCTGAGGTAGAGATGTGACTTCACTGCCCAATCATTTGGATGACAGATGACATTAGTGGTCTATCTTCTGGACGTTCCCGCACGCAAAGCAAACCAATTTTGATACATTTCAAACTTCATTCATAGGGAAAGAATGAATTTTCGACTCATCAACTAGTTGCAAGCTTTCTCCTTCACTCCACAAACTCCCAGCCTGCAAAAGTTTGAAACCATGTCAGGTTTTTTTTTTATAAGTCAAATATGATTGATTAAGTTTGGTTTTTTGCTAAAAGGTTTAGGTGGGGAGATAAGGGATACACCCATCTGTTCTTCTTTCCACTGACAATCTCTAGTTCTAAGACCCCAAAGCTAAATACATCACACTTCACTGAAAATCCCTTCCAATGCATACTAAGAAGACATGTAGCCACAAAAATTTAACACAAATTATAAAAAAAAAAACACATTATGAGTTTTAATGGAGAAAAGTAAAAAACTATTCATTGTCGAATAATACTTACTATGTGCTGACAACTTTTGTTGCATTGAATCTGTCTCCTCTCCTCCAAAAATTCCCGTGATGCCAGAGTGAAATTTTGGGATTCATATCCTTATCAAGAAGAATATTGCTAGTTTTGAGATCTCTATGAATAATTCTAAATCTCGAGTCATGATGAAGATAGTGTTAGGATTTTGCCTTGTTTTCAAGAGGAGATGAATATCCAAGAAGATCTAATTCAATTCGAGAGGACGATAGCCTAAAGCAGAAGAAATAAATCAAGGTGGGACAAATTTAGTCGACTGTATAGTTGACTAATACTCAGACTAGTCGACTATACAGTCGGCTAGACAGAATATAGAAAGAAAGTATTATAAAAGAGTCAACTTATAGGCTTTATGATTCAACTTATAGGCTTTATAGGTCAACTAATAGAAAGGATTAGTCGACTAGCCTGCATGACAAGTCGACTAATCAGCCGGTCTGAAGCGTGAGCAGTTTCCTTTTCAGGCGCGTGCGAGTTTTCTTTTTTGGTAGAATTTGAATAGGATTCAGATTTTATTCAATGAAGATTAGTTTTTAAAATTTAAAGAATTTAGAATTCTTCTAGATTAAGAAGATCAAGCATCTCACAGACGAAATCATCTCATAGTTCAAATAAGAGTTATATTATAAAATCCTATAAATAAAAGTTGCGACCCAGTTGGTTTGTGCATGGAGAACGACAAGGAGATCTTAAAGAAGATCAGAGGAAGTCAAGAAAGAGAGAGGAAGGTGACCGTGCATAGAGAGAAGGTATCTGTTGTGATCTAGGTGTAGATTCAATGGGAAGATGAATAATCTTATGGGATTAAGGGGAAAGTTAGATCTTTATTTTTATCAAGTTTATTAATAATACTCTCTCAAGTTCTCTCCCCGTGGACATAGGCTAAGTTTGGGTCGAACCGCGTTAAATTCTCGTGTTATTGTTATTACTCTTTTGTCTTGGTATTACTAGTTTGCTTTTCAATAGTTTTTCTTTTACAAGTACTGATCATATCGCCAAAGTTTTATGTTGCGCGCAACAATTGGTATCAGAGTGTCAGTCGTACCAAACAATTGGTATCAGAGCTAAAGGTTGGCGAAAAACGATATGCTGAAGATAGGAAGTTCTACGACAAAGTTCGAAATTGAGAAGTTCAATGGTAAAAGAAACTTCGATTTATAGTAAAAGAGGGTGAAGGTGTTGCTGGTGCAACAGGTTTTTACAAGATCTTGCATGAAAAGTCATCAAAACCTGCAGATATGTCAGATGAGAATTGGGAGGAGATTGACCTGAAAGCGGCAAACACGATCCAACTATTTCTTACGGACGAGGTTATGTACAACGTGATGAATGAAAAACGGTTACAAGTTTGTGGTCAAGATTATAAACGTTATATATGACAAAAAGCCTCTCCAACAAGTTGTATCTCAAGAAACAACTATATGTGCTACACATGACAGAAGGGACAACAATGTTGGAGCATGTAAACTTCTTCAACAAGATCATCAACGAGCTTCTAGCTGTTGATGTCAATATTGACAAGAAAGACGAGGTGTTGATACTTCTCAGTTCGCTTCCATAGTCATACGATCACGTCGTCACCACCATGCTCTACGGTAAGAAAACTCTCATCTTGGAGGAGGTTACATCAACTCTCTTATTTAATGAGATCAAGAAAATGTCAAATCAAGAGGAGCAGAAAGGATCGAGTTTGGTGGTCAGCGAAAGGAAAGAAAAAGAAGGAAAGAAAAGTCCGGACTCATCGAAAGCATGTAACTTTTGTCACATGAAAGGTCATTAAAAGAATGACTATAAGCATCGATAAGAGTGGTTGAAGAAGAAGCGACAAACTATGGAGGCAGACGTAGCAATTAGCGGTGTATTAGACACCGAAGTATTAATAGTTTCCTACGTTGAAGACAACATTTCTCAAAGTAAAAGTTAGATATTTGATTCTGGTAGTACGGTTTATGTTCCCAAAAGGGACTATTCAACTCTTTAGTTGCAAAGAATGAAAGGACTTTAAGAGGGTGGATGGCTCGACTTGTGAGATCATCGACACTGAGAAAGTCAAGATTACAGAAAGAGATGAGACGGTATGTACTCTGGAGGCGGTCCGATATGTTCTGGAGGCACGGTACAATCTAATATCCATAGGGGTGCTCGATGAAGAAGAATGTCGAATCCAAGTGCAACAAGGTGTCGTCACAATTAGCCAAGCAGACAGGATAATTCTGAAAGGAGAGAAGTGTGAAGGGTTATACAAACTGAAAGAAAAAACTCAGTTTGAGGTGGAGTTTTAGGGATAAGCTTAGAAGGGAGCTCATTGCGAGGTGGAGCTTCAAGGAAGATTGTGATGGGATGTAAACCGGGTCAAAGTGTTGTAGGAAGAAGAAAGGGTGCATTCGGGTAAGGCCCGAGATGGCCCAAGTCATGGCTGTACATCAACTAAAGGCCTCAGAGAGAGGGAGTAAAAGTTAAAGGCTTCACGGTACAGTTACAACCAAGGAAAAAATTAAGGTAGTACTCCAAAATCTCAAGGTGTTTTGCTAAAAACTTGAAAAGCAAGTCAAGATAGAGATTGTTAAGATTTTGTCTTGTATTCAAGAAGAGATAATGATCCAAGAAGATTTAATCCGATTAGAGAAGACGATGACTTGAAATAGAAGAAGCAAACTAAGGTGAAGCAGTTAGTCAATTGTATAGTCGAATAATTCTCAGACTAATAGATCATACAGTCGACTAGATAGAAACAGAAAGGAAGTATTATACAAGAATCAACTTATAAGCTTTATAATTCGACTAATGGAAGGGATTAGTTGACTAGTCTGCATGATAAGTCGACTAATCAACCAGTTTGAAGCGTGAACAGTTTTCTTTTTAGGCGCGTGCGAGTATCTTTTTCTGGTGGAGTTCGAATATGATTCAGATTCTATTCAGTGAAGATTTATTTCTAAAATTTAAAGGATCTAAAATTCTTCTAGATCAAGAAGATCAACTCCTAATAGGATTGATCAAAATTTTTCAAACATCCGATGGTCAAGATCAGCTCATAGTCCAAATAGGAATCGTATTATAAAATCCTATAAATAAAGGTTGTGACCCAGTAGATTTGTGTGTGGAGAACACCAAGAGATCTTGAAGAAGATCAGAAGAAGCCAAGAAAGAGAGAAGAAGGTGAGGTGCGTAGAGAAAAGGTATACTCTTGTAATCTAGGTGTAGATTTAAGGGGAAGGTGAATACGCTTGTGGGATTAAGGAAAAAGTTAGATCTTTATTATATCAAGTTTATTAATAATACTCTCAAGTTCTCTCCCCATGGACGTAGGTCAAGTTTGTGCCGAATCACTTAAATCCCCGTGTTATTGTTATTAATCTTCTATCTTGATATTGCTAGTTTGTTTTACAACAGTTGTCCTTTTGTAAGTATTGATATATCGCCAAGGTTTTCTGTTGCGCGCAAAAATTGGTATCAGAGCGCCAGTTGTACCCAACAGATAGAGAAGTCCTCAAGTAATCCCTGTAATAATTTGGTATCTAGTCTTCCTATCCAAATGTGAGTCTTCTACTTTCCCTGGAAGCATGCAGTTCTAGGTAATATTACTTTTTGCTTATCAGTGTAACAGAATATTCGCCATCGTAACAAAATATTGCCATTTTAAACGATCAATAAATTGTCATAATAAGAAATCAAGTGACTTACATGATTATCTATTTATCATATGAATATTGAATCAAATGCTTCCTTTTGGTGTAGGCACCAGAGATATTTATTAGTTTATTAAGTATTATAGCCGTAGATCTGACATAGGCAAGAAGATAATGTCTTTTAACATAGGATTAGAGTGCATGAACTTGAGAAATATTAAGAGTTTAACTAAAGGAGGCTTAAGTATACCAAAGAGGAAGGCATCCAAGCTTTTGTCGGGCATGAACTCATATATCAACATCATTTCCTCCTTTTGAATGCAGCAACCAAGCGGCCGAACAAGATTTCTATTCTGAAGTTTGGCAATAAGCATAACCTCATTCTTAAACTCATCAATACCCTGTTAGTACTTAGTAGTGTGAAACCAATCAAGAATCTTTTTCCTAACATAATCAGATCAAGTTTCATGCAAAACTGGAAATTAGCAGGAAGGTTGACACTAAATTAATTTTGCAAAGATATGGAGAGTAAGCTACATTAGAATCCTGGGTCCTCAAGTTCATGGGGAGCATTGTGGGGAGTAAAAGCAATGGATGGTGCTTATGAAATCATTTTGTTAGATTCATAATACCTTGTACCTTTTCAAGTATTGCCATGAGTTAGCAAGAGGTATGGAGTCAAAGCTAATGCTCTTCTTTCTGTTATTTTTTTATTTCCAAAGTGTTTCCTTTTTGGAAGGAAGGTTGTTTAAAACACCCCTCCTAGGTTTTAGTCCCTATATGATCAAGTGATCTACGCTCTACAGGTTTTAAAACAATCAGAAACACCCTCCTCCTAGGTTTTAGTCCTCAACTTTTGTCACCCTTAATTGGGTGTACTATAGGGATTTGAACCCTTGAAAATTCCTCCCCACCGTCCCTAAGAAACAACTTCCTAGATTTTACTCCCCAACTCTGTGTCACCCTTAATCAGGTAGTCTGTGATTTGCACCCTTGATCCTTCTAGGCACCTTTCAAGGTTGGATGTCAACCCTTGATATCCTCAACGCGATCAACACAGAGCCAAAGTGAATGTATTATGGCTATGATCTTGAGGCACAAGATCATTTGTGTTGCATATTGTCCCATAAGCAAAAAGGTATAGACTATCGTTCTTTGAGACATCTAAACATTATAGTGTACCTCGCATCAGTTAGAAGGACTTGGGGACGAGAGTAGTATAAGTGGATTGGACATGACAGCAGCTTGTTGGGTTTCGTGGAGAAAGAAATGGGAGAGTTTTCAGATGGGGAAGCATATGAACATATAATCCATCATTCACTTTCTTGCTATTTATTGGGCAAGTATGGCTTCTACAGGGGTGAAGAGAAGGCTTGGAATCACGGCATTCTCGTCGGTTCGAGAAAAGGAAGCAGGAGGTGCAGCACGAATGTACAAGAGCAACTGGTTGACATGAAGCAGGACAGACAACTTTATTTATGTCAATATTTGCAGTAGTAATAGTCTGTGTACTTTGTGCTTGAAACTCTTGTTTAGATCTATCTAAGGATATGGCGTTTGGTTTTTGTGTCTGACTGATAATTGTAGCAGGTTTTGGCTTTGCTTGTGTCAGAGAAAGATGCTTCATTATTCTCTCAGTAATGTAATGGATGGTATTGTCCACATATATGCTCAAGAAAAAGAAAATTACAGTTCTAATCATTACGTATCATAACTAATTGTAGGAAACAACATTACATCATCCAAAAATAAAAGAAACACTATCGTACAGGGCCGATCCGAAAATTGTGATTTGTCCCAATATGGGTGGAGGAAGTGTGGAACCTACAGAAGTTTCAGCTGGGATGCTAAACCAAAAAGGTTTTGACAATAAAAAGAGAGATTTTCACTATCTTGTAAAACTTTTATTTCTTATAATTTTTGCACACAGCGACAAAATGTTTGGAAAGATGGTGAAGTTTCAAAATAACTATACATCCAACTGAAATAAAAGAAATCACCTTATAAACAGGACCAAACCCACCCTCCCCAAGTTTGGTTCCTGCTGAAAAGTAGTAGTTGCTGCTGCTGTTGTGTCAAAATCAAACAAAGGAAGATCTATCTCATTTCTCTTGCCCCCTTCAATCTCTTGGTCTTTGAAGTAACTGATGGGATCCTATATTACCAAATAACAGAAAAGAAAAGGATATTAAGTCAGATAATAGTAGGCTTGATGCCCTATTACTAAGCACTTGGGAGTACCAAGACATGTTAAAAATAATTCAACATGTGTGAGCTCACATATGTGAATTTAATGTGTATGGCTATCTTAAAGTATAGTCCAAATTAATTGTGATCTAATAAAATTAATAATTAGACTAATAGGTATTAAAATTATCATGAGATTTAATGTGTAGAGATAATCATGTAATTTCTAATTTGATAAAGGGCCAAATTGAAAAAATAATAACTGATAGAATCAGCTATTATTTAAGGGATCATGGTCCCCAAAAGAACGTATCTTCTTCTCTTTGAAATCCCTTCAAACAGAGAAAAATCCTAGAGGAATACGGATCTTTTAGAAGGCCTTCTCCATCCCAACAATTCAAGGAATTAAAATCATAGATCAAGGTACACTTTCGCCTTTATTATTTTATTTTCTCATGTCTTTGAATCTTCATGGAGACTAGGTCTATTTTTAGAGCTTGATCTATGCTAAAAATAAAGTTATGATTTTTAATCTTGTTTACTTCTAAAGATGAATATTGTAGATCGAATCTTTTGATTAATTCAAGTTCTATCCATTGGTATCAGAGCCACTCCATTGAGGATTCTTAGATTTAAGAATTAAATTTCAAATTTTAAGATTTTTATTGATACTTCAATGAATATAATTAGCTCTTATGAATCATATTGCATGATTACTTTGGCTTTGGTAAAATTTTCCTTTTCTTCAAATTTATGGATTAAAAAAAATTCAGATCTGAAATTCAAATTTTAAAAAAAAATTAGTGGTGCGGTCGCGCATCTTAAGGCGATGCCTGAGCGTCACACAATTTTGGATCCTTTTTTGGTAAATTTTGAGACTTTTCAAAATTTTAAACAAATTTTAGGTACATCCAATAAATTATTGAAATTATCTAACATTTAATAAAACTAATTGAAACAAGATATCACTAAAGTGACCTCTCTTGTGTAAATTGGCTTCTTGAGAATGTTGAGATATTTGTGTGTGTAAGTGTGTGTAAATTCATGTGAGTATTAATCAGGCCCAAAGAAAGGATAATATTTAGCCGAATTGCATACGCACTTGTGATAATAAATGTGTGACAATTATAAGATTTTCATGTGAATAATAAGTTGATCCAAAGATAAATTTATTATTTGACAGGATTTATTGTCAACATTTGATTGCTGCACCAAGAGTACCACTTATAAGTTAATATTACTATCCAAAAACTTGATATTAATGTTGTGCTAGGTATCTTGAGATGTATCCCATAATTGTTTAAATTTCAAAAGTCATCTATTTGATTATGATGTGAACATGTATGCTTATTTAATTTATTCTCTGTACAGCTATTGTATCTGCTGTTGTTGCTATATCTGCAAACACAAACAGTATTTCCACTTAATGGGACAAACTTCAAGGAATGTAAAGAGAATGTCTTGATCATTCTTGTCTGCATGGATCTAGATCTTGCACTAAGAATAGAGCAACATGCTTCTCTTACGGCTGAAAGTTCTTCTGATGATAGGAAGAACTTTGAGAAGTGGGAACGTTCTAATCGCATGAGTCTAATGATCAAAAAGCGCGGCATTCTGGAAGCCTTTCGAGGTGCAGTGTCTGATGAGATAACTTTGGATAAAGATTTTCTTACCGAAATTGAGAAACATTTTGTAAATAACGATAAGACAGAAATAAGCACACTTTAGCTAGCTTGATTTCTATGAAGTACAAGGACAAGGGAAAATAAGAGAGTACATCATGCAGATGTCTCATATTGCTTCCAAGCTTAAGGCACTAAACCTCGAGTTGTCTGAGAACTTGCTCGTGCATTTGATGTTGATTTCGCTTCTTGCACACTTCAGTCAATTTAAGATCAGTTATAACTGTCAGAAGGAGAAATGGACTCTAAATGAGCTCATTTCATATTGTGTGCAAAAAGAGAGAAGGCTTAAGCATGAGACTTCTGAAAGTGCTCATCTGGTCAGTACCTTAAAGGAGAAGGGTAAGAAAAAAAGAAGGATGAAGCTGCTAAGAGTCCAGGTCAAAAGAAACTTAAGAAAAATGAAGACTATTTCTTTTGTAAGAAACCTGGACACGTAAAAAAAGAATGTACAAAATATCATACTTGGCGTGCCAAGAAAGGTATGTTCTTTACTTTGCTATGTTTTGAGGTTAATTTAGCTTCAGTACCTAGAAACACTTGGTGGTTAGACTCCAGTGCTACTACTCATAAAAGTGTTTCTGTGCAGAGTTGCCTGAGCTACCAAAAGCCAAGTGATGGTGAAAGATACATCTTTGTGGGCAATGAAAAATCAGTAGAAGTTGAGGCAATAGGACATTTTAGGTTGTTGTTAGGAACTGGTCTATATTTGGACTTGAAAACACTTTCATTGTACCGTCATTTAGACAAAATTTGGTTTCTGTTTCTTTATTGGACAAATTTAGCTATCATTGTTCTTTTGGAAACAAACAGTTTAGTCTTTCATTAAATTCAAATATTGTTGGTACTGGTTCATTGAGTATTTATGACAACCTTTATTTGTTTGACACGATAGAATCATATAATGAAACCTTGCATGTGGATTCACGTGGTACAAAACGTAAGCTAAATAAAAAAATTTAGCAAGATTATGGCAAAAGCGTTTGGGTCATATATTCAAATCTAGAATAGAACGACTTGTGACAGAAGGTATTTTGGATTCTCTTGATTTTTCATATTTAAATGTCTGCGTTGAGTGTGTCAAGGGAAAACAGACCAAATATTGGAGACTAGGTGCCAACAGTCTTCAGGCGTCTTAAAACTGATACATACGGATATCTGTGAACTATTCCCTATGACTTCTTGGAATGGTCAACGATACTTTATATCATTCATAGACGATTACTCACGCTATGGGTGCCTATATCTCATTCATGAGAAATCAGTCTCTGGACATGTTCAAAATTTTCAGAGCTGAAGTTGAAACTCAACTCATTAAGAAAATTAAGTGTGTCAGATCTGACCGTGGTGGTGAGTACTACGGCAGATATGACGGTTCAGGAGAACAACGTCCATCGCCATTTGCCAACTTCCTAGAGGAATGTGGAATCGTCCCACAGTACACCATGCCAGACTCACCTAGCATGAATGGTGTGACTGAAAGACGAAACAGAACTCTTAAGGATATGGTGAGGAGTATGATTAAACATTCTACCTTACCAGAATTACTCTGGGGAGAAGCAATAAAGACGGCAACTTATATCCTGAATAGAGTACCAACTAAAGCAACTGCCAAAACACCTTATGAGCTTTGGACAGGTCGAAAGCCTAGTCTAAAGCACTTTCACATTTGGGGATGTCCATCTGAGGCTAGGCCTTATAGGCCAAATGAAAAGAAATTAGACTCCAAAATAGTGATCAGGTACTTCATTGGTTACTTTGATCGATCTAGGGGCTACAAGTTTTATGATCTCATTATTAAGTCAATTTTTTGAAACGGAAAATGCCATATTTTTGAGGATGTTGAGTTTGGGGAGAGAAATAAGGTTAGGGACATTGTCTTTGAGGAGGAATCAGTTTCGATCCTTACTACTACTTTTGACAGTGTACATGCTTCTATACCTGTCATTGTTTGAAAAGCAGATATGAAATTTCAACAAGACAATGATGAACAACTCTCCACTCAAGCTGAGGTAATTGTTCCTGAAGAACAAATGCCACTAAAGAGATCCACAATAGAGGATAAATGCTATTCCAGATGACTACATGTATTCCTCCAAGAACATGAGGACACAGATGGATTCGTGGAAGGTGATCCAATCAACTTCCATCAAGCCATGCAGGATTCTACTCTAAAAAATAGATAGATGCCATGAATAAAGAGTATAAGTCTATGCAAGACAATCAAGTTTAGGATCTTGTCCCATTACCTGAAGGTAAGAAGCCCATTCATTGCAAATTGATATTTAAAACCAAAAGGAATTCAGAAAGTGTGGAGAGATATAAGACTCATTTTATAGCTAAAGGCTTTACTCAAAGAGAAGGCATTGACTTTACAGAGACTTTCTCTCCGGTTTTATCAAAAGGCTCTTTTAGGACAATTATGCTTTTGTTGCACATTTTGACCTTGAGTTACAACAGATGGATGTTAAGACAGCCTTTTCTCAATGGTGACATTGATGAAACTATATATATGGTACAACCAAAAAATTTTATGTCTGAAGACCCAAAGAATATGGTTTACAAATTAAAAAAATTCATCTATGGACTCAAGCAAGCTTCCTGTCAATGTACTACAAGTTTCATCAAGTAGTTGTTTCATTTGGTTTTGAAACAAATGTTGTTGAAGATTGTGTGTATCACAAATTCAGTAAAAGTAAGCATACATTCTTGATTTTGTATGTTGATGACATACTCCTTACTACCAATGATAAAAAAGTTTTGCACGAAACTAAGAGATTTCTATCGAAGAAATTGGAGATGAAAGATCTTGGTGAGACGTCTTTTATCTTAGGAATCCAGATATACCGAGATCGCTCTCGGGGTATTCTTGGATTGCCACAAAAGGCCTATATAGAAAAAGTGCTTGAAAGATATGGTATGCAAGATTGTAAACCGGGAGACACCCCAGTCACAAAAGGTGATAAATTCAGTCTAAGTCAAGGCCCTAATAATGACCTTGAAGTTAAAATAATGCAGAAGATTCCCTATACTTCAGTTGTAGGGAGTCTAATATATGCTCAGATTTGCACACGTCCAGACATAACATTCATTGTTGGAATGCTAGGTAGATACTTAAGTAACACTGGGATGGATCACTGGAGAGCAGCCAAAAGGGTCATCAGATATTTACAGGGAACTAAAGATTACATGCTCACATACAAGAGGTCAGATCAGATTGAGATCATTGGGTATTCAGATTCTGACTTTACTGGATACCAAGACAGTAGGAGATCCACATCGGGCTAATTCTATTTGTTAGCTGGAGAAGCATTTCCTAGAAGAGTGTTAAGCAAGCACTCATAGCTTCCTCCACCATGACAGCAGAATTTATAGCATGTTATGAGGCATCTAACCATGAATTATGGCTGCGAAATTTTGTCACTGGGCTGCGTACTCTAAGTGGTATTGAAAGACCACTAAAGTTATACACTTATACTGTGACAATAAATCAGCAATTCTATATTCCAACAACAACAGGAGCTCGTCCAGGTGAAGATACATTGACATAAAGTTCTTGGTTGTGAAGAAAAGGGTACATAGTGGACAGATTTTTACAGAGCACTTTGGGACAAACCCTATGATTGTGAATCCGCTTACTAAAGAATTAACACTGAAGGTCTTTCATGAGCACACTGCTTCTATGAGTATCATATTATTTAAGGATATCATGGTTTAGTAAGAGTTTGTATATATGTTTCATTACTTTATTTTGTATTTTGGACACAGTTTGTGCATTTGGACATTTTTTGCAGAAATAAAGTATTTAGTTTATATACTCTATTTCATTATGTTAAAGTTTGATCTCAATAAAATTTAAGGGAGGACCAGTTGGAAATAGGCGTGTTCAGATCACATTACATTTAATTTCTATGTTACACATCCATGATTAATCTATGTCGTCTGGTTATATTGGTTTATGTGATTATTGGTGGGTTTAGTTACGTTAAATGTAACGAAAATTCCTTTAGTCTTATATCAGTATAGTCAATGGACGAGATTGTTAAGAATACCTGACTATATGATAGCAATATTTTGAGCTCACAAGGTGTACACATTTATAAGGTAACATATGTGACCCAAGTGAGAGATTGTTAAAAATAATTCAATATGTGTGAGCTCACATATGTGAATTTAATGTGTATGACTATCTTAAAATATAGTCCAAATTAATTGTGATGTAATAAAGTTAATAATTAGACTAATAGGTAATAAAATTGTCATGAGATTTAATGTGTAAAGATAATTATGTAATTTCTAATTTGATGAAGGGCCAAATTGGAAAAATGAATAACTGATAGAATCAATTATTATATAAGGGATCATGGTCCTCAAAAAAAGTATCTTCTTCTCTTTGAGATCCCTTCAAGTAGAGAAAAACCCTAGAGGAATACAGATCTTTTGGAAGGCCTTCTCCATCCCAACAATTCAAGGAATTAAAATCAAGGTATGCTTCCGCTTTTATTATTTTATTTTCTCATGTCTTTGAATCTTTATGAAGACTAGATCTATTTTCTAGGGTTTGATTTATGCTAAAGATAAAGTTATAATTTTTAATCTTGTTTACTTCTAAGGATGAATATTATAGATCGAATCCTTTTGTTTAATTCAAGTTCTATCAAGACAAAGATAAGAAAAAACAAAAATGCCTATTATAATGATAACAAAATAAGTTTTAACTTTTGTAACTGATATGCACACAACACAAACTAATGTAGACATCCAGTCGTACCCCTGGCGCGTATATCATCGTCCGAGGAGACGCGTCGCATCCTGTGGTTCGATTGATCGATTTGGGATTAATGTAATTTTTATTTTATTTGAACTGGCTTTACTTTATTTAATAGTTTTGGTACCAAATCAGTTATGGGATTTCTTTCTTTTGTTTAGTAGTTTAGTTCCATATTGGTTGTCGGAATTATTGTATTTTTGTAAAGCCTATTTAAAGGCTTCTTTGTTAGTTAACCAGTGATGATTAATGCTTGATTATTTTTTAGAACTTTATGAGTGATTTCCTCTCTCAATTTTTTTCTTAAAGAGTGTGAAACCTTAAGGAACCCTAGTCTAAAAGAATAAACCGCTAGCTAGCTCTAGTTTAGGTGGGTGAACCCCTAACTAGTCTCTCAACCATCTACCATTCTCTTCCTCTCTCTCTCTCTCACCAAAACCCTAGATCTGTTCATGTAGTTCTGAAAAAATCCTCTGCAAAGTTAGACTCCGGTTTTATTACAGGCAGTTTATCGACAACAGCTCTGACTTGGCTTGGACAATTGGCAGCAACATGCCAATAAGCTTGACAATTGTAACACTAGACTATAGGACTAAGTGTGAAAAAGTTCCTTACAGTGTTCTTGCCCTTAGTGTTATTCTTAATGCTTTTGCCTTTAACATCGTCCTAAGTGGAAGTGGGAGGGTCACAGACTCATGAGACTCAGCAGATAGAGAAGGCCTAGACACTAGTATTCTTTGATCATTAGCATGTTTGAAGTAACATGTCGATGTTAATTTGTTTGGGAACGCATTTTGGAGGGATCGGGTCATTTCACTAATAAGAGCCTGTGTCTCGGCGAATGTCATGTCCCATTCATTTTGGTGGTCCTTAATATCATGTGTAGATGGGAGTTTAGCGGTACTAGACCTACGTGGTTGAACAAGTGGGGAAGGTCTAAACTAGTAGAAATATGGCGGCACGTACTTAGTGATAAGTTCATCCTTCATATATGCCCTCAATCGAGCTTTCTTGTTTCTTTCCTCATCTATTCAATATTGGCTATCTTGTCAGCCTTGTCTAGTCAGTTTTATGATAGCGAACTTAACTTTTTTTCATTTCAAAGAGCGGGTATCGAGTGAAGTACCAGTCCATATTGTGTAGCCAATTAAGAAACTTGAGGATCACTTAAATGACCAGAATAGTCTAAACGATCAACAAACATTGGGACATCTATAGTGGAGATGTGGGACTTCCTATATGCTATTTTTTAATAATTTTTTATGAAAAAATAAACAAAAACAAATTTTCCTAATAAATGTCTAAAACAAAATTCAAATTTTCCTACACTTAATGCAAGTTTCCTACCTAAACCATGCTCTGATACAAAATTGATGTGAAACTAGGAACCGTGTAGTGTAGGGATCAGTGATAAACTTGAATTCTCAACGTTTCACCAAATAATATCGATCTTCAGAAAGGAAATAACTTAAAACTAACAGTGTCATAAGATGGGGTTTTAACAATCACTGCATATGTAGTATGGACAATCTAGTCTTGATGATATCAAATACAATATTCAGTTAATTAAACAAAGTCCTATGCACAATATTAACAAGTCCAAATAGAATTCACACGCCTTTCAATTATAGTGGACAACATGAAAGCATGATAAAAGTTCAGAGATTAAAATGTGTGCTAGTTCAACTATTATTTTGATTGCTGAAAATTAAATTACCTACTGAGAATCTTCATTATCGAGTATCTGTACTTTGTTGATTTCCTTACTATTGTTGTTATTGCACGGATGAGTTGCTTCTGGTGCGTGCAGGTTAATTGGGTAGACACATGGGACATGAGCTCGTGGATGTGACTCGCGGCGGGGTTGGGGCACTCGAATGGAACGAGGCACGCACAGATTGGACTTGCGCGCAAGCCTCGGCTCCAATAGTGGGTGCTTGGATACAAATAAGCACAAAAGAAGATGTTGATGTTGTTGCCTCTGTTGATGACATCGGGGATAAGAGTTGCAATCTTTGTTCGGTGCGTGAGAGGGCGAGGCAGTTAGGTAAATGACATCCAGAGAGGCCTGGCTTGGCTTTGGATCTGCTCATGCAGATGGGGCTGATGGCGACGTTTGTTGGCTGTCGAAGGAGAAGGAGAAGCAGGAGGAGGACGGGTAGAGGCAACAGTGGTGTGGGCGTAAACCATGAGAGAACGAAAGGGAGAGGGGATCGAGCGTTGGGTGTTGTGAGCTGCAGAGTGGGTGGCAGCAAGGTGGAGAGAGGAGGAAAAAGAGAAGAGGAAGGTGCAGAATAATGCTATTACGGGTTGATGAAGATAGGGATGATGTTGTTGCTGGTTGATGAGCAGACGAGGATTTGCGAAAGGAAGAACATGAGAGGGAGAGGCTAGGCTTTTTAATTTTTTGGTGGATATTTGTGGAGAGATAAGGTTTTGAAATGTGAGAAAAGGGGATAACTAGGTTTAGAGATTGAGATAAATGGGTGAGGGGATAATTTTTTATTATGATTTCATACTCAAAATTCGGGAGAATCAGGTTTCTACTCAAACTCACAAAAGAGATTTTCATTTTGAAAACACTCAAAATTTTCATTAATCAACTTCATTGATTACAACTCTTATTGACTGCTACTTTATAAGCTTACAAGACTTACAACTCTTCCCTCACAACTGATATGAGACTAAAGAGGATAAAACTAAATTACTAGATAAAAAAAAAATACTCGACTCAATAAAATAGAAAGTGCATACTCCAAATAATTGTAACTTGGCACATTCTTGCGCATATTGATTCTTCCGTCTCGAACGCTGCTTGGATGTCCTCACCAACTCTTTTGTGTGGTTGGGATAATATGGATGAAATGGAGAGATGAAGGGGGGAGAGAATCACATCTTCTCAGGTAAGCCTGGACTTTCCAACAAGTGATCTTTTAGGATGGAAATGAGGAGTAGATATATGGGAAGAAGAGCTCAATCACAGTGATGAGGGTTCTTCTTTAGGTAGGTGACAAGCCTACCAAAATAATACGAACACAAGGATTAGGATCTGAGTAATGCTAATGAAACTCTTGCGATAAGAGTACGTCAACACAGTTTCGGTTAATAGTACATTTGAAAAGTTCTCTGTGTGATCCAATTCATCTAGGTAAAATTGTCAGCTGTTATGTTGCACCTACGAGTTGCAATGAATGAGTGATTACCGGTCAGATAGCCTATAGAAACTAGAAACATTGACGTAGCATATATAAACTAGAAACATTGACGTAGCATATATAAACTAGAAGGTAAACTCATGGATGTTATGACTTGACTTAATATTATGGAGAAGTTTCATGTGTTTTGTTGTTAGACTTAACATTTTGTTTGTAGAATTTGATGAAACAATTTTTTTTCTCTTCTTATGTGTTTTACAATTTTAGTTCTAGTCATTAACTGTATCTGAGATTTAACAAATTGGTTAATCGAGTCAGTTTGACTTGACTTGTTTAAAATCAAAGTCCGCAACATTGAGCCATTTATCAAACACATTCTGTGCAATTACGTTTAACCAAAAAATACCTTTTAAAAATATTAAATGAATAAAAAAATTAGTTGGTGAAATCATTCTTCACTTCACACCCTTAATTCTATACCACAGCTCAAGAAATCTCGAAGCTCAACTTGGGGCCATTAGTAACTTGCTCGAACTCATTGATTTATTGAATTAACAGAGCTCGAACAAAACTTTAGGCTCGCTCAAATAAAAGAACAAACATGAAAAGTCCAAAACTAGGCTTGTTGGGCTCATGTTACAACCATAATCCCTGATATTTGGATTCAATTAGTTTTTTTTTCCTGAATGTAGTTCATGCTGACCAAATCCCACACACTTATTTAGAATATTTGTCCATTACCCAATGTGTGTGTGTGTGTGTGTGTGGTGTGGTGTGTGTGGGGGGGGGGGGGGGGGGGGGGGGGGGAGAGAGAGAGAGATCTGGCTACCATGAACCCATGATAACACTGAATTGGGAATGTACAAGAAAATAATGAAAATGCAACCATCCTCATGTAAATTGGAGTTCGTCTCGCTTTTGTGGATTACAGTATAGCTCGTTTGGTGCTGTGTGATACCCCTTTAGCTGGGTCTTTTGTCTTTTGGGTTTACTTATTTTGCATGATATCAAGATGTATATGCAGTAATATCTCCATTGATGCATGCAGAATTTTTATTTCATTAATCCTCTCTTTAATGAAACAAAGTGGCTATATTCTGCTATTATGTCCAAAAAGAAAAAGAAAGGAAAAAGATATGCAGAGTGATAATGCATCTCCATAACAGTTAGTCAAAGACTCTTGCAAAGAAAATACTATATCTAGATTCTAGAAGACAAATTGATCAAATTTAAATAGTTGGTGGACCTGGATTTCCTTTTTTTTTTTTTTACTAAAAGGAACTATGACAATGACTGCACCCTTTGTTTAGAGAAAAGAGAGTAAAATTGTTACACAGGCGTTGGGATAACGACAGAACGATCCTCCCTTGCTGTCAAAATGAATCTTTTGTGACGTTTGAAGTAAAAGACTAAAACCAATCAATAAGTAGTTAAGAATTTTAATATAGAGCAACCAAAAAAAAAAAATCTATTCCTTTCAAAAGTCAAGTTATCAAGCTCTTCTTTTAACTTTTTAAAATTCCAAATTATATTGCACAGGCATTTCACCAAACACCTGGTGTGCAAACTAGAAGAAATACTTAATCATTTCCACAAACGAGAAAGAAGAGTAAACATAAGAAAAGGCCGTCATTAGAACACAAGCATGATTGACACAGATTCTCGTTTGACGAGAGAACAAGCATAACTTCAAATTTACATGTGCAATAATGATTAAAATAAACAATGATAAAGAAGATGACTGACCTGTTCCTTGGTGTGATATTTCTCAATAAAAACAATACAACGGTGACGGACCTCCCAAGTCTTGAACCCTAAGCGCCATTAAAAAGTGGCCAAAGTGCATCTCAACCAAACTTTGTGAAGATCAGTCGCCCAAATTCGAACCGATTTTAAGAGGAATACTTTTTTTCCCTAATATATTTTTGAAAAATGTCATTATAAGTCACTGTTTGACTGGAAGAGAGACTGAGGCGTTGACAGAGAGCAGTGATACTCAGACCATAGAGTTTTAATGGTGGAGTAGCCATAGAGTTTTAACACAATATCATTATAGACGAGGACTTCCTAAAAGGTCTCCCATCAGGTGGTGTTAATGGTGGAGTAGCCATAGAGTTTTAACACAATATCTCTCTTAAATTCCTAGTTACAATTAACTCTTGAGATTATTGAAACTATACACAATAGATCAAAATTTTATGAGAATAATAATGGGCATCTCAGGTGGCACCTGAACAAATTTCCTCTGGCAATCAAAATAACCAATCGTCTTGTTTATTTTTTTAAGCTCTACCATGTTAATATTCACATATTATGGTGTGCATAAAAAAATAAATAATGTGTGTGTATTGTTAGATTTGACTGTCCATTAAGCAGATAATATTCTATTATTGAAATACTGTTTATTTTGTATTATTTGATATACAATCAAGTCATGGTCATCATGAGATATGAACAACTTGACGAAAAGATGTGATCAAATCAAAATAGAATGATACACTTGATTTTTTAATCACCAACTTCAGAATTTTACTCAAATCCCACCTGATACTTACAACAACAATTAAATCATTTGTCTCAAGTATTTGAGGTAGGCTACGTGAACCAAAAGAGAATTACGCCGGATTGGGCACATGGATCAACTTTCTCTACTCATTCCTATCGAGCAACATGTCTCATTAAGACATTTAGTCTCTATATCTTGTCGTATCATCTACGTCCATGTTTTCTTCGGTCTCCCCTATGCTCTTTTAAGTTGCTTATTTTGATACACTCTACTCGTCGGATTGGCGCATCTGTAAGTTTACGTCGCACATTATCAAACCATCGTAGGCGGTTTTCTCTCGTCTCTCTTCTATATGGTCTACGCCTATTTTAGTAGGAATATCCTCATTTCTCACCTTATTTCTTCTCGTGTTACCACACATTCTCATTTTCTGGGTATGATATCTCTTTATAGCCCAATATTGTGTCTCATATAATAAAACTGACCTAATAGCAGTGCGATAAAATTTTCCTTTCAGTCATAACAGAATGTTACAGTCGCATAAAACTCCTGTTGCACTCCTCCATTTCAACCGGCCGGCTTGGATCCTATAGTTGACATCACTGTTGATCCTATGACAAAATGCCACCTGGTATTTGTTAATTTCTATTTTACACTAGTTAGTCAATTATTAGGTTTAGAGCGTTAAAAAACAATATCTTCTCAATCATGATAAATAAATTGACAAATTTGATGAAATAAGCTTGAATTAAAAAAAAAAATCCGCTGAATGATTTAGAAGATTACAAGAAAGATGAGAATGATCCCGTTAGATTAAAATTGTGGGTTGTGATTATTTGACAAAATTTCCTCTAAATAGAAAGTCACCGAATTGCTCTCAGATCCGAAAGAAGAATGACTAAATCCAGAAAATGCTTTAAACATGGCAAATGGCAATGATGCCGAAACATGTATCTATAGCCTGACACACAGTTCGAATCAAATTAAATACTGAGATTTTCCCTAAAAGAAAATTACTGAGATATTCAAATTATATTATGGTGTCTGAATTCAAATTCCAATTCCAATTTAATTCGACTAAAATTATACTTGTGTTTGATTTGATTTGATATGACACTGAATACTTCTCAAATATTTAATTAATGAGTTTTTTTTTATCGGGGATTCCGTTTCCGCTATTTATGTCATGATTAAAAAAAACTCGTTCACAAAATTTAATTCGTCTAAGCCATTTCATTTTTTAAGAAAGGATTCGCCCACGTGTCAAGCGCAGAAACGCTACTGAGGATCGTGCGCCAATGTGTTGAGCGCAAAAGTATTGTTGAGCACGCTTCAGAGCGATGCAGAAAACTTAAATGTCCCCCGCAATATTAAGTTGACGAGTGTGATCATGATCAGTCTTCACAAGATGCCATATTTTTAAGTCTTTGATAGGAAGGCGACCATAATCACATATCTTACAAAAATGCCTTATTTTTAAGTTTTTTTATTAAGATTGCGTTCATGATCGCAGTCCTCACAAAAATACCAAGTTTCAGAATCTTTATAGGACTTCGACCTTGATCTCAGTCTCTTTATTAGTAGGGTTGCGATCATGATCGCAGTTCTCACAAAAATGCTCTGTTTTTTAATCTGACTTTTCTCACAGCTATATGATCAATTCGATTTGATCCATTCCATCATCTTGAGATCGAAGATCGAATAATTCATGGTGTTGAAGCCGCTCGCGGTGAGAGTCACCTGTAATGAGAAGCATATTTCCTATAGACCAAGCGAGAATGAACAATGTCTCGATCTGAAAAAAGAGTAAAAAGAGAAATAAATTTATATGGAAAAAAAAGATCCGATCTGTCTGATTGTTTCTTACTGATGTGGATGAGGCTGAGACCAAACAAATCATGAAATTAGAAGTGCGTGTAGCCAATTTTATTTTTTTCCTTCTCCTATTTCTATTAGCAATTTTTTTTTTTGATGCATACATAATTAGTATGACTCAAGTCTAGAAATCTCCACAATCCAATTTCACTCTTTTATTAGTATTTGCAAATTAGTTGCTTATCAAAACTGACCGAAAAGGAATTTTCTCTCAGGTCTTTATAAATTTTGTCTCTCCGCCTCCTTCCTCTCTCTCTGACTCTCCGCTTCTTACTCTTCCCTCTCCACTCTCTTGCTCTCCACCTCTTTCCATCTTCCCACTCTGCCTCCCCTCTCCCCCCACCGCTCTGCTCCCCCTCCCTCTGACAGCCATGATTGCCGTCGGTTGGTTTCTTACTGACCAATGGTGGTATACTAGTATTAAGATCGGACTTTGTAACTGTTCTCCGTCAAATATCCGACCCGGGTCTGGTTAAATGCTAACCAGACCCGAATTAGCCCTTCAAGCGGGAAGAGAGAAAGGGTCGTTCTAAAGTTCAATCTTTTCTTTCTCCGCTCTCCAAACCCGCTCCCCTTCTCTGTCTCATCACTCTCTTCTCCTCTCAAAACTCTAATTCCAGTCTCTCTATCTCTTCCTTTTTCCATCGATTTTGCGTCCGAATCGTTGCCGCCGGCGACGGATGAACGGGGAGTACATCTAAAGGCGAGCAAAAATTGTTTTTTGTTTTTATTATAATTTCCCCTCTGATTTCTCGCTTATTTGCGATTCTAACATCTTGCTCCTGTTGGATCAGCTGATCTTCATCACGAATTGGGGAAAAACTTGGGTTTTTCTTTAAATAGAGTTATTCATCCAGCATTTGTAGGTGAGATTACATATTCTCTCGAACTACTTTTCTTACTTAAATGGTTTTGGTCATTTTAGCTAGTTATTTTGAGATTCTGGCATCTCTGTTAACTTAGCATGATTTTTTTGGGGAGTTTTTTTTTTTGATTAATGCGTCAATTTCAATTTTATCATGAACTTTTGATAGATCGGCTGCAGGTTAACTTTCCGAAAATATTATTGAGCATAGAGAATGGCCATGTATTCTATTGGATTTGAGTGCGTGTTTCTTACTTTTTTTTTGAGAAGTGCATGTTTCTTACGTTTTTGGAAATGCTAGATTATTGAATTAAATGCTATTTAGTTGCTGAATTTCTTTGTATTTTTGTTTCATTAGACTTTTTTGAGTAGATGGTGTTAGCTCTACTCACTTTCCTTTTACTCATTGCCATCACTTTTTTTCACATTATGACCTTCGATGCTATGACAATTGCCAGAACAATTAGAGCCACTCTCAAATTCCCTTTTAATTTGATTGCCTCATTGCACAGACCATCCACTTTAGGCAAACTAACGACGACCCTTATCACGAGGGCCTTGATATACCTGGGGTGTCCGTAGAAGAGGAAACCCTTCTTTTCACCATTAGGACAAATTCCGATTTTGCACTGTAATCTACAAAAGCAAGTCTTTGGAGACACATTTGAACACCAGGACAAGCATTCCCTTGGGTGGATAGATTGCCACATAATCTGGATATGACTGAGGAAGAGCTTCCAAGAAAGGGAGCAAATGAGGTGAATGAGAGGAAAAGGAAGAAACTAGAAAGTATTGTTGGGGGGGGGGGGGGGGGGGGGGGGCGGGGGGGTTTAGCAAATAAGTTGACCGAGAATAAAATGGTGAAAATAAGAGAAGGATGTGAAGCATGAGAGCAAGAGCTTTGGGGGGGGGGGGATGTTAAGTAGAAGCTGAGCACGGGAAGTAGGAGGGCAAGAGCAGGGTTAGAACAAGTAAAGATGAGCAGGGCTGAGCGGAGAGAGGGAAGGGGGATGTGAAATTTATAGGTTCAAAATACTAGCTGTTAGGATTTGAGATGTTGGGAAGAATGTTGGAGAAGTGGAGGGTAAAATGGGAAATTTTTAACTCTTGTTAACTATAATGGAATATTCTTAATTTAGAGAACACGAGTTAACTAGAGAGACTAACTTTAAACAACTAACTGTATTTGGGGATTTAAACGCAAATCATATAATTTGAAGTACTCGTTTCAAATTTGTGGTTTAGGGATCAATATAAAAAAAAACCTACATTAATTGTAATTGTAAAATATTGATAGAGCAATTTTTGAAAACAAACAGGGACATGCCCAGAAAGGTTATGTTTTTAAAATTAAAATGCATGGGAAAATATTAGGAAAATTCTGATATCCAGAGTCAAAAGAAGTCCTACTCGAGCTCAAGTCAAAAAATGCTAGAAAAATCATGAAAATTGAGCTCAAGTAAAAAAATGCTAGAAATTTTATGAAAAATCTTCCAGCACAGTTTTATTTCTTTGAGTATTTTTTTCCCTATGAAGATAACTAGAAGTGCACCTAGTGAACTTCATACCAAGACATGAAAAAGAAAATAAGTTACATAGACGGGTTTGAGGCTTTCTCAAGAAATTTAAATGGATGAAACTCAGAACAACCTCAACACAAGAATTCACCAAGATAAACAATTGAAAGCTTTAAATTCCAAAGAACACAACTCAACGCTCACATCTCAATGTTCGTGGATCAACACTAGGGATCCAAGGTTACAGGAATTTCTGTTAGCTCAACAATAAGATGGATTTAATATTTGATGATTGTCATGGAAGGTAACCTTGTTTTTTCATTGATTGGATAAAATCATCAAACATCTCTTCAATCCCTTTAAACCTTATGCCAAGCTTCTGCACTTTGGATGTGTTGTACTCACCCTCGAGCCTGTCCTCATAGTTGGGGAAGCTGTTGGAAGAATATAAACTTTTTAATAAGTGTCTTTGATGAATTGAGCCTAGCATAAGAAATAGAATTCAATATAAATTCCATATATTCCATGTAAGGGTTATACTGAATTTTAGGTGCAATAGTTTGTGCATGTTAGACATAGTATCAGATGTGTAGAATTACATCTGGTTTGGGTGTGACTTTTTAGGTATTAGTAGAATTATATATAGAGGGGAAACTTTGATCCTAAACAGTATTGGGTTTCATTGGAATTTACAAAGAACTTTTGGGTTGTAAGGGGGGGGTGTTGGATGCAAGAGGTATAAAATCCAAGTAAAATCTTATGTGTTTGGCACGTATAAGTAAAGTAATTTTTTGTGTGCAGTAGATAAAAGAGTTTTTAGCATATATATACACTTTATGCTTGCGTAGAATTGTGTTTTTCATCTTTAACATATTTTCTATATGACCTTAAATTTGTGGTTATTTTGGTGATATGCCCTTTTTCTTACTGGCAGTTGATAGAAGCCAAATTAATAAAAAACATAAATGAATAAACATACTTCACTCAGTGTATTTTAATTAATTGAACAAGTATCCTTAATCTATTCAGTTTAGTACCTATCAGCTTTACCCACATTATTTTAAATCGAACAATAATTCTTTTAAAAACATAAATATATTATCCTCAACCTCACTACAACTTCGAAGTTTTGGTGCAGTGGCAGGGGCCTTAATATGATACAATGGCAACCCATGCTCAATTCCCGCTGTGCACATTTAAAAGTAGATTTTAAAAAAATAATACAGCTGCGCAGAAGCTTAGGTTTCAATCCATGAAAGGATGCTCAACATACGGGAGCGTGTTAGAATATAAATAGATTATTCTCAACTCTGACCACAAATTCAAAGTTTTGGTGTAGTGGCAGGGACCATAATAGATGCAAAGAAGATGAGTGTATTGCTGCCTATGCTTGTTGACATAGCTGTAGATAGATAAATTCAGGGTATTCTTTTTCTTTTAATACTTGAGTTAAATATTGTTTAATTGTCAAATCGCGACATAACGTTGTGCATGCAAACATGTAAACGACAAAATGAGATATATAACTTCTTAAAAGTGTATACAACAACAACAACAACTAAGCCATAGAAGTGTATAATTTCTTAAAAGTGTATAATTTCTTAAAAGTATTAAGGATAAATATGAAAAACCTTGAAGAAAAAATTGAGCATAAGGTTGCACTCTCTGGGATCAACCGCTTCCTCTAAGTATACAACAACAACAACAACAACTAAGCCATTTGTCCCAAGTATTTGGGGTAGGCTACATGAACCAAAAGAGAATTACGCCGGATCGGGCACATGGATCAGCTTTCTCCATTCATTTCTATTGAGCAATATGCATTCACTAAGACCTTTAGCCTCTATATCTTGTCGTATTACCTCCATCCATATTTTCTTCGATTTTCCCTGCGCTCTTTAACTTGCCCTAATTTTCTTCGGGCACAGAGAATTACGCTTCCTCTAAATATAGCGGAGGAAATTCTCCTCTAATACTTGGTTGAGACATGCCTTGAACTTGTTGCACACTTGTAACAATTAACATGCCTAGCCAACTCACCTTAGGCTCCTCCTCTATAATATATAGCAAATAATAAAGTGTAAGTTTTCATAAAAATTAATAAAATATTTTGAAATAATTGTTAGTTTGGCTTCATACTTCAACGAAGATTGGAGACTTTCACTATGCAAGTCATTTTTGAAGTGACCAACCAACAGTTTGGAAAAGCCTACCATTTGCTTCAAAATCATTCTGGGTACTAACCTGGATGGAATTGGAAGCCATGGATAGCGCTTTGCAAGAAAGTCTGCCAACTCAAGGGTATCTAGTGTAGATGAAGTACAGAGATATCTTCCTGAGCAGTGTCATCTTCATAAACTAGAACATGGCAATGAGCTACATCATCAATGTGAACATATCCCATTTTGCCATTACGTAAAAATCTCTCCCAACTGTCTCCTGCCAAAAGATTTATGAGCTGACAGAGTAAGTAGAGCGTAGAGGATCAAATACTGCAAGAAATTGCCATAGACACTTAGCAATTTCCATATTGGGGACAACTACAATTTATATGCGAAGAGAGCATTGGATCTTATTATAGAGAGAACCTTGATTACCTTTGAGAAGACTAAGGGTAACCGATGCAGTTTCCTTCAAGTTGCGAGGTAAACTTGAACCTAAGACCCATGAAGGAAGCACAGTCACGAGGTTGATGTTGTTTTGTTCGGCGAAGTCCCATGCTGCCTGCTCTGCTAAGATCTTTGACATTGCGTACCATAACTGATCGATGAACAAAAAAGGCAGAAAATTTTTAGTATCAAATCTGATATGTAGCACTAACAAACACACACACACACACACACAAATTAAAAGATCAAAATTAAATACACGAATGGAGATGTCCACACCTTGAGCTTCTCACATACTTCTGTGCTGCTCCATGAGGTTTCGTCCAGTACTGCTTCTTCTGGGAAAACAGCTGGTCGTGATACTGCTGCAACTGATGAAGTGAGAACAACCTTTTAAGCTTGAATTCTTCTTACACGATTGCAGAACATTTAAGTCCCTTAACTGCAGGATCAATGATTTCAGCCTTGGGATCTGACATAGGACCGAAGTAGACAGGGCTCGCGATGTGGAAGACTCCCTCGCATCCCATCACAGCATCATCGAAACTGCCCTCTTCAGTCAGATCAGCCCTCATCAGATGGAGCCTCTCTTTTGCTCCTTCCAGTTCCATCAGGTGCCCATTTTTCTTGCAATCTCCTGTGTGCAGTCAAAAAAATAATACATAATTAAAATGGATAAATGAAAAAAAATAAAATCAGCTTTGATTAGATGATAGTAAGCTAGGGAATCCATATACCTGGATCTCTCACGGTTCTGTTACATGGTATCCTGACTCCAGGAGCCTCTTAACTATCCACGATGCGATGAAGCCATTGGCACCGGTCACACATACTTTGCCAATATTAGACTTGTTTTCCATTTTGACACTGCTGCTTGAAAATCAATACGAAGTGTATATCTATCTTCTATCATCTTCTTTATTCAGTACATAGTGAAGGGAGATTATAAATTTAAGTGTGACTGTATCAAAACGTTATGGCTAGGATTGGACAGAAAGAAAAAATAGAGAGGAAAAAACATGTCAAAACATTATTGTCAAGGTTCGTGTATGAGACAGAGAGAAAAAACAGATCTTTTTGCTCAAAAAAAAAGAAAGAAAGAAAGAAAGAAAGTCCCTGAGAATTTGTATTGGAGCAGAGAGGGATAAAGAAAAGAAGAATGAAAAGAGATGGTGTGATTAGCCCAATAATCAATACCCACTTCTGCCGTCCGAATCAAAATTGAAACATAATAATATAAATTTTTCCAATTAAAAAACTTCGATTCCAATTAATATTATTGTCCTATACTTTAATGTTTTAAGCCATTTCTTTCATTCCAATTATTATTACTACTAACATGATTAGCATCATAATTAAAACTCATACTGTCACCCTATCAAAGTAATGATAACAATAACAAAAATTAAATATTAGGAAGTGAAAAAAGAGAGAAACATTGACTACTGCTTTGATTCCAGCTACTATTATTGTCCTATACTCTGTTTTAAGTCCCTGGTTTTAATTCCGATTATTATTGTTACTAATATGGTTTGCCCAATATTCAAAACCCACTTCTGCTAATCCCTTATAAAAAATGATCAAAACTTCGTATTGCATGCAGGATTCCAGCTGTTATGCTTGGCCATACTCTGTTTAAGCCTCTGGTTTGATTCCTACTATAATACTTATTATTATGCTTATTGTCCTGAACAAAGTCTGTGGCCTGAAGTCTGAACTTGAACATGGACTTCTGTTATCTTTTAGCTCCTATTATTTACTAAGATGATTTGAGCTCCTATTGTTTTACTGCTAACATAATGGGCCCATTATAGGATCAAAGGAAAATCTGACCTGTTGCCACCACCCACATCTATAATCCCGCACACTCCAAATCCATGAAGATCATCAGAAGTAGAGTGTGATATATATGAAGACGTCCTAATCTTACGAGAGATTTGATCATCAATACTGTTAGATTAGAGGATAAGTTAATTGGGTTATAGGGCTTACATTACTCATACTCAATACCGTTTGTATTCTCTATATATAGAGAAGATCTCAGTGTAATAAAGTATGCTTTTTAGGGTTTGTTTCTCTACATGGTATCAGAGCATCCAAAGCCCTAGCTGTCATCTTCTTCTCTTCCTCTTCTTTTTTATTTTATTTTTCTTCTCTTCAGATCTGTGCGGTCACCTCTGCCCAGGCTCCTGCCGCCTCAACCAGGTCCTGCCGGACCTCCCAAGCCCCCCGAGGCTTTGCAACCCTCTGCCCATGCACCAGCTGCCCCCCAACAGGTCCTGCCGGACTTCCCTAAGCCTCCTCGAGGCTTTCCAACCCTCTGCCTAGGCACCAGCTGCCCCCAACAGGTCCTGCCCCACTAGGTCCTGCCAGACCTCCCCAAGGCACCCCGAGGCTTCCCAGGCTCAGCCGAGCCCTCCCCAGCCTCAACAGAGGCTCCTGCATCAAAACAGAGGCATTCTGAGCCTCGCTGCAGCCCAGCAAGAGTTCATTGATGCCCTGTGAGGGTCCCTTTTACCTCCTTGAGCCTATATGTAGCCTTGTGAAGCTTCGTTGATGACCTGCGAGGCTTCTAGTGCCTCCTGACTGCTGCCTTGAGTTGCTGCCTAGCCTTTCCCATGCTATTTCTAGTCTTCATAGACTTTGCCAAGGCTGTTGTTGCCTCTCGAGTCCTTCACAGACTAGATTGGCCTCTGCCGAGCCTTCTCAGGCTACCTCTGAGCCTTCACAGGCTATCTCTGAGTCTTCACAGGCTCTGCCCAGCCGTCTCAGGCTATCTCTGAGCTTTTCCAAGCTATTTCTGAGCCTTACTGCTTCATGGAACATCAACCGTGCTACTCGATGATGTTTATGATCTGAACTGGCTTTTTTACTGCTCTGACTGTCTTTACATCCTTCTGCTAATTAAATCAGGTATAATCTGATTTATGATTATTTTCTGACTACTACTCGTAGCTTCTGGAGCTTCTGGTATTTCTCTGATTGTATGAGATGTCGGATGATACAAGTTTTTTCTCCACTCTGATCTCCTCACCGATAGTCGAGACTTCTGTACCCAAGATGATTTTAGGGACTATGGTGAAGTTGAATGACTCTAACTACTTATTACGGGCACAAGTTTTTTGCATATTTATTGCTGTTCAGAACAAGCTGGCTCACCTCCTTCAGTCTCCGCTGGCTGCAACTGATCCAACTTATGCAACGTGACTTTTGGTGACTATTGTGTGATGACATGACTTTTAAATAGTCTTAGAGTGAAGATTAGCGATGGTGTCATGTTCTTGACCACGGGTAAAGAAATGTGAGATACCTTAAAAGTAATGTATGAGAACGAAAAGAATTCTTCAAGGGTCTTTGAGATTTATTAGCGTCTGTTTGAACTCAAGCAGGAAGATACATATGTACCTAGGTTTTATAGAGAAGAACTCAAGCAGGAAGATACATCTGTACCTAGCTTTTATAGAGAACTCAAGAGTCGGATTGATGAGTTAGAGATGCATCAGCCTGCTGCCACTGATGCCGCAACACTGCGAGAGTATCGTCAAGATCTCGCAGTATTAAAATTTTAGTTGGCTTGAGTCTATCTCTTCGATCCCAGGTGCAGGTCAGATATTGAGAGAAAATAATATTCTTTTTTGATTGCCACTTTCTCTAGAGTTATGCACGTTTTTTCTGAAGCTGATATGATAACTGTACCATCTATTGAGCAGTCTGTCATGGCCTCCTGACGTGACAGAGGTAGTGGTCGTGATCGCGGACGTGATTTTGTAAGAAGACGAGACTCATTTGGAGGAGGTCATTGATATGAAACGTAATATGCGAGTGAATCAGAAATCAGTGATAAAGCAAACTTCGCGACGTTCCACCAACAAAATAATCTTAGGTAGAAAAATATTTAAAATAAATAATGCAGGATGATGGATTTAACAAAATGTGCAAGTACATGTGTAGCCTTCTAAATCTAAAATATAATGATGCAATTACTCAACTATGAAGGCAAAGCTTGTATAATCAATATTATGATCAGTAATACAAGATAGCAGACACATATAAACTCGTAGTATAGTGGCAACAGATTAACTTGATAAAATGTTAGAGACAGTTGTCAACCCACAAATAAATAGATCGTGTTAAAGAAAATTTACCTACTGATGATTATAGAGATCTCTCTAACCTGTAGTTGGTACTAATGCGTAGAGCTCTTCGTCACGATCGTAACGATACCAAGATCATTTGAATCGGAGCCCGGATGCGAAAGTTACGGCTTAAAACAAAGTAGAGTCGCTTAATGGGTCTATTTTTTTGATAACGGGTTTGGATCTGAAAATTGAAACTTGTGTCTTCTTCCTTCTTTGAAGCAACATGATGATGCTGGAGATGATGCTGATGGGTGATGTTGTGTCTGTCGTAGGAGGTGGTGGCGTTGGTTTTGTTGGAGGAGATGAGATCAGTGTGTTGTTGGAGGTGTTCTTGGGTTCCTTTGGATGGATTATAGTAGAAAATAAGAAGAATAAGGAGTTGGTGTCTGCTGTTGATGTTTTTTTTGTGGAGAGAGAAAATAATTGTTGATTTTTTTCTAAGATTTATTTGCAGATGAAAGGAATAAGAAGGAGAAATTAGATTAAAGTTTATTTGAAGGAGGTTAGGAAGTAATTCTAAACAATATAAGAGAAGTTAAATCTCACACAATTGAAATCACCTAGAGGGGGGGTGAATAGGTGATGGCTATATGATAATGGCAATTATGCGGAATTTAAAATTTAACTCTAACAATTATCACAATACAAATACTTGCAAGAATTAAACAAGGTAAAGGTGCAAGTAATTAAAGAGATAGAGTTAGAAGAATTTGAGCAAACGCAAACACGCCGATATGTTTCCGAGGTTCGAGCCACGCTCTACGTCCCCGCCTTCACACTTGAAGGATTTCCACTATTGAGGATCCCACCGGATCAACAATACAAGGACAACACTTGTCCGTCTCCCGTGATGACACTTCACCACCTTGAGCACACTAGCTCGCCTTGAGGCCGATGCCTCTACAACTTCACTCAATTACAAAGGAAGTGATCACACTTGATCACTTTTACAAAAGCTCACTAAGCACAATCCTAGAACCAAATAGGAGAGTTAGAGTATGGGATTGTGTAGTGCAAAAGCTAGAGAGAAGTAGAGGAATAGGCTCAAGAAAGGTGATGGAAATTTAGGCTTTGGAGAGAAAAAAATCTTTTCTTTTGAAAACTTTGGAAATCTTTGAAACTCTTGTAAAATTGCACTTGATAGCTCTAAAATCATTAGTCATTTCATATGAAGTGACCACCTATTTATAGGGGTCAAAAACAGCCTAAGAAATCCGTTGGAATCAAATCCCAAGTCAAAAACTGTCAGAAAATATAGCTGTTGGAATCTGTCAGAGATTCTGACAGCGGTCGGTCGACTGGCCGGTCGACCGACAACGGTCAAAAATATGGCCGTTGGGGGTCATCGGTCGACCGCCCGGTCGACCCAATTGGAGCGAGAGTTGGGTCCAGAATTCGGTCGACTGGTCGGTCGACCGACACACACTTGCACAGTTTTGTGCATGTCGGTCGACTGGTCAGTCGACCGGTTCCTGACAGTTCTGAAAAATCAGAACTGCCAGAACCTGAAATGCTGGGTTTTGGGTTTAAGGTTTTGGTTAAATGTTTTGGCACTTGTAAAACACTAGAGTATGAGCATATGTCATAGCTCTATCAAAGTAAAATATGTTGATATAAATCTTTTTGACAAAAACTTATTTTCCAAATATTTTCTTTTCAAAAGAAAAAATCTAACTTGAAAAACATGTTGGATCTAAATCAAGGTAAGAAATGATTTTGAAAAGGCCTTTTGAAGTCTAGAACTTAAATAGAAAGTGTGTGTAAGTGTAAATCCCATAACTCTATTTCTACTATCTAGTTTTGACAAAATATCTAAAATGAAAATATACAAAACACAAATCTTGAATTCTTTAGCAAAGTCTTGATTTGTTCTTGATCTTTTCTTCAACGCATATTCCCGAAGCTTCCTATGTGCTTTAGCTTGGGAAAGCAAATGTTGGGCGAACTCCAAATGTGTGAGTCTTTTAGTGGAGTCGTCAAAAACCTGTTCTTGAACCTGAAATACTTTTAAACAAGATTATTAAATACATAACTAAATATGTTTTGCTATCATCAAAATAACCGGGATAATGGCCTTTGGGCCAACAATCTCCCCCTTTTTGATGATGGCAAAACATATGTAGTTATCACAAAATATTTTGGGTAGAGTCTTCAAATGAAGCTCCCCCTCAACACAAGCATATATAAAAATCATACTCAGGCATAGTGATAAAAAAAAACAGCACACATCCATGCCAATCACAACATATCAACTACTCATGTCATATCATAGATAAGGAAATAAGTCTCATACATGACATAAATACATACCACAAAAGATACATGTCCACAACACAAAAATAAAAGGTGTCCAACACAACAAAATAAGTCAAGTACATAACAAAATAACAAAGTGTCACAAAATATCTCTCTCTAAAATCTCTCCCCTTTTTGACATCATCAAAAGGGGAGGTCACTCTGCACTGCCAGCACCGCCGTCATCATCCTCATCGTCGTCGTCCTCGGAAGAAGACTCCGCAGCCACCATCGTCTGGTCACCATCAGCATCAGACTTGGAAGAGGAAGAAGAGTCTGCCCCCTCAGAATCATCAGCATCAACTCTGGGTCGTGGTGGCACAGTAGAAGAAGGAGCTCTGGCTGGAAAAGGAGGACCTCTGGAGGGAAGAGGACGAGAAATGGTCGTGGGATCAGGTGGAGCCATATTGAACTTCGTATAGAGACCCTCAAGTTGTGAGTCCATGTATCTCATGGAATCAGCAAAATAAGTCATGTCTGTACGAAGTCCCTGATACCGTGCATCCATCTCAGCACGAAAAGCAGTATCTCGCTGCTCAATCCAGGCCTGATGTGCCTCGATCTGAGAGCGTACTGCAGATGAAATGAGAGACTCTAAATCTGAAGGTGCAATGGGTGCAGAAGAAGAAGAGGATGGTCCTGGAGCTGGAGGAGGAACAGGAGGGGGCACAGGTGCTTGTCTCCGCAGCTGGGCTTCCATCCTTTTCAGGAGAGTCCCATCAATGTTAGGTGAAGGATTATCATACTCAACAGAAGAGAGATCAAAATCTAAGGCCTGAGAATACGGGTAATCAGCATGCCATAAGGCAAGCTTCTCCGGACAGACGGATTTGTTCAGAAGCCATGTGTGATACAATGAGACGGGGTACATCAATTTTAATGCCTCGCAGAAGGCAATAAATGATAAGAGGAACAGGACCCCTAGCATGGCTGAATTCGCCAGATTTTGGGAGAAGGTTATTGAAGACAATCTTGGCTAGGACTTGAGATTGTAGAGTATACCTACTTACAACCTCGTTCCTTACCAAGCCGGGTTGTTATCCCCGTGAAGTAAAGTGGATGCGGTGAGTGCAGACTCACCCTCCGGAAATTCTCCAAAATCCTGTAAATCATTGGAATAAACATCAACTCCACCAGGGGAGAGATGTAGGATACTAGCGAACTGGTCAAGGTTGAGCTTGATATCCCTACCTAAGACTCTGGTATAGAGAGTGTCCCCTTCAAGAGAAATGTTTGTATAGAAGTAGGGCATGAGGGGTGAGTACACTTTCTCTCTAATGGTCACAAACCTCTCTAAAGAGTTGTTATGCATGAAACGGGCAATGTCCAGGTGTTCAAGGTCTTGGAAGACAACAAATCTTCCAGAAATGAGATTTCTCTTGGACAAATTGATATACCTATGCTCAGCAACCTCATTAACAAAGGGGTTTTTAGGTTTAGGAACATGGGAAGAGGGTTTAGCAGGAGCCTTGCCCTTTTCAGATCTAGTTCTCTTAGAGGTAGATTTTTGAGAGTAAAGATATGATTTTTAGGTTAGGGCTTGATCTAGATACTAGGAAACCTAAAGATCTTGACAAGTAATGGAAGAAATTGAAGCAAGAGATGATCAACAGCAAGAAAGATTTGATTTTTACCTTGGAGATGAAAACTGAAACCCTAATACTCCAAATCCTGAAATACTCCAAATCCAGCGGTTGAAAAGCCTTGAAACTGAAGATCCACAATCTAAAGGAGGATTATGAAGTGGGTTTTTGAGGGATTTTAGATCGGAAGAAGGATTAAAAAGTTGGAAAATTTTTGGAGTGGAGAGGAGTTCGGGTTCGTCGCCAGCGAGTGAGGAGAGAGAGAGAAAAAAAACGAAATATAAAGCAGATTCCCGCGTGTTCCCGATGCCCGGTCGACTGCCCAGTCGACCCAGAGCAAACCGAGAGCTCTGTAAGTTCAAACGGTCGACTGGTCGGTCGACTCGGCAGATACAGAGAGCTCGCGGTGACAAGTCGGTCGACTGGGGTTAGGGCCGGTCGACCGGTTTTGTCTGAAAACCAGCAAACAGATTCTGTAAAAAAAAAATTTTTTTTTTAGAAGAAATTATAACAAATAAAATATGTTATATTATAACATACAGGAATACATCAATCAGTTTTAAATCTTCATTTAGATTATCGCATCAACAAAACTTCACACAAGAAATGTTTTAATTTTATTTTACATATTTAAACAAAGATATAAAGATGTTGAAGCCGAATACCCAGTGACGGGTTCTGAACTTCATCCTCTTGATTCCTCTTGAATGAGTTGAGGTGCGCAATTGCCATCTTTAAGGTATTTGTTTAAACAAGAAATTTTGATTATTAATTTATACTTTTGAAAAATAGTATATACATATAGATACAAAAAAAAATATGGACATGTGGACAAATATGACATAAGGCATAAAAATACAAGATATGAAAATTAACGCAAGGCATGTACACAACATGATAGAAAAGTAGTTCTATATAGGCATGTATCAACGGAATACAAAAGCAAACTATCAATTCTATACACATGTATACATTACCAAAAATCAACAACTATTTTAAAATGGAGATGTTACCAATTTAAGGGCAATCTCCAAAAATAGGTGCCTCCACGATAGCGATGCAAGCTAGATTTGAACTTTGAGCTTAGTTGCATCTACCACCCGGGCACCGTCTCCCCCTAAGTCTTGGAGGAAGTAGATCCACCTGTGTCACCTACATTTGGAGGATCTTTTGGTACCCAAATCTTTGAGGGTCCTTTAGGGTTAGTACCGGGGCGAACCCAAACATATTTATTCTTAACATTATTTTTAGCATAACAAAATTTTTCTAAATGGCCTTTGCGGCCACAATGAGTGCAAACATAAATTCTACCATTTTCATACATGTATGCATGCTTGTGAGTGTGAGCATGTTTCCGTGCATGTGTATGAGCATGTTGTGCATGTTTCCCTTGGGGTGTTCCCTTAGGAAATTTAGAAGCTATCTTTTTCAAATCAAATGCACAATTTTTAAGTGTGGAGTCCAAAGCATCAACACGCTTTTGGATCTCAACAAAATCATTTTTATCTATTGAAACTATGGTGGTTTTACCCTTATTTGCAAGTTTATATTTATCAAAATCATTTTTCAATTTTCCAAAAGAGCTAGATAAAACATCCTTTTCTTTAACAACTATTTCAACTTTATGTTTTAAAGCTTCATTTTCTCTTTTAATTTCTTATTTTGAGATTGGGAAATTTCATACCTATTTTGCAATTCTTCAAAAAATTGTGCAAGTTCATCCATAGTTAACTCATCTTCATCTAAAGAGTTTTCTAGAGTTACCTTTGGTGCATCCTCCCCATGTGCCATGAAACACATGTGCGCGGCGTCGACTTCCTCTTCGGATTCCGACTCCGTGTCATCCCAAGTAGCCACCATGGCCTTCTTCTTTCTTTGCCCGTTCTTGGATGTGGTCGCTTGGAGAGCGGGGCAATCGGCAATGAGGTGACCGATCTTCTTGCAATGAAAGCAAGGACCGGGCTCCTCTCTTTTTCTTTCAAATCTCCCTTGAGGTTTCCCTCGCCGGAAATTGCTTTGTCTTCCCTTTTTGTAGAACATCTTGCCCACCTTCCGGATGAGCATGGCGAAGTCTTCATCGCACTCGTCCGATGAATCATCCTCGTCTTGAATGGTTGGAGCGGCTTTGAAGGCTATTGATTTCTTCTTTGGAGCCTCCCTTTCTTCTCGAACCTTCATCTCCATCTCATGTGTTTTGAGATTGCCGATGAAGCCGGAGAAGTCCATCTCCTCTTTGTCATTTAGCTCTTTGAGGGTTGTCGCCTTGACTTCCCAAGCTTTGGGAAGAGCTCGAATCACCTTCCTTATCTTTTGATCGTTGTCAATCTTGTCGCCTAAGGAAGAAAGAGCATTAGTTATCTTTGTAAAGCGAGTGAGCATGTCATCAATGCTCTCATTATTAATCATGTAAAAATTCTCATATTGAGAACGTAACAAGTCAACTTTTGCTCTCTTGACTTGTGACGTTCCCTCATGAGTCACAATAAGCATGTTCCAAACTTCATATGCCGATTTACAATTAATGATGCGTGCAAGGTCATCTTCATTAAGTGCTTGTGTTAATGCATATTGTGCCCTAGCATTTGCTTCATAGTCCTTGTGGTATCCTCGGACCATGTCTTCTCATCACTAGTGGGTTCAATGAAATCTTTGGTGATGGACCTAGCTACCCTAACTCCTAGGGATTTTAAGAAAAGGTTCATCTTGACCTTCAAATGGGGAAGTTCAAGCCATCAAACTTGGGTGGGGACTTAATGCTTGAGAAATCTAGAGATGCCATGTATGATGAATAGAATGCACAAAATATAATGAATGCAACAAATGTATATAGCCAACTAAAGGATCTCCCTAAGGGTGTTAGACCAAATCTAGGGTTAGGCTCTGATACCAATTGAAATCACCTAGAGGGGGGGTGAATAGGTGATGGCTATATGATAATGGCAATTATGCGGAATTTAAAATTTAACTCTAACAATTATCACAATACAAATACTTGCAAGAATTAAACAAGGTAAAGGTGCAAGTAATTAAAGAGATAGAGTTAGAAGAATTTGAGCAAACGCAAACACGCCGATATGTTTCCGAGGTTCGAGCCACGCTCTACGTCCCCGCCTTCACACTTGAAGGATTTCCACTATTGAGGATCCCACCGGATCAACAATACAAGGACAACACTTGTCCGTCTCCCGTGATGACACTTCACCACCTTGAGCACACTAGCTCGCCTTGAGGCCGATGCCTCTACAACTTCACTCAATTACAAAGGAAGTGATCACACTTGATCACTTTTACAAAAGCTCACTAAGCACAATCCTAGAACCAAATAGGAGAGTTAGAGTATGGGATTGTGTAGTGCAAAGCTAGAGAGAAGTAGAGGAATAGGCTCCAAGAAAGGTGATGGAAATTTAGGCTTTGGAGAGAAAAAAAATCTTTCTTTTGAAAACTTTGGAAATCTTTGAAACTCTTGTAAAATTGCACTTGATAGCTCTAAAATCATTAGTCATTTCATATGAAGTGACCACCTATTTATAGGGGTCAAAAACAGCCTAAGAAATCCGTTGGAATCAAATCCCAAGTCAAAAACTGTCAGAAAATATAGCTGTTGGAATCTGTCAGAGATTCTGACAGCGGTCGGTCGACCGGCCGGTCGACCGACAACGGTCAAAAATATGGCCGTTGGGGGTCATCGGTCGACCGCCCGGTCGACCCAATTGGAGCGAGAGTTGGGTCCAGAATTCGGTCGACTGGTCGGTCGACCGACACACACTTGCACAGTTTTGTGCATGTCGGTCGACTGGTCAGTCGACCGGTTCCTGACAGTTCTGAAAAATCAGAACTGCCAGAACCTGAAATGCTGGGTTTTGGGTTTAAGGTTTTGGTTAAATGTTTTGGCACTTGTAAAACACTAGAGTATGAGCATATGTCATAGCTCTATCAAAGTAAAATATGTTGATATAAATCTTTTTGACAAAAACTTATTTTTCCAAATATTTTCTTTTCAAAAGAAAAAATCTAACTTGAAAAACATGTTGGATCTAAATCAAGGTAAGAAATGATTTTTGAAAAGGCCTTTGAAGTCTAGAACTTAAATAGAAAGTGTGTGTAAGTGTAAATCCCATAACTCTATTTCTACTATCTAGTTTTGACAAATATCTAAAATGAAAATATACAAAACACAAATCTTGAATTCTTTAGCAAAGTCTTGATTTGTTCTTGATCTTTCTTCAACGCATATTCCCGAAGCTTCCTATGTGCTTTAGCTTGGGAAAGCAAATGTTGGGCGAACTCCAAATGTGTGAGTCTTTTAGTGGAGTCGTCAAAAACCTGTTCTTGAACCTGAAATACTTTTAAACAAGATTATTAAATACATAACTAAATATGTTTTGCTATCATCAAAATAACCGGGATAATGGCCTTTGGGCCAACAACAATAAAATTTATCAAAATTCTTCATTGTCCATTGTTGGTACAATAGCGCTTTATATAGGCTTTTACAAAATGAGTCCAACTCAAACTTCTAATCTAAATAGAATTACAATCCCAAAATTTAGAAACTCAAGATACAAAAATAAAGAAACTTAAAAAATAAAAATAAAGAAAGAAAAAATATCAAATTCTACTACTACGATTTTAACTTGGACTGGGACTTCTTGGATTCATCTTTTTGGCTGTTTCATCTTAAATAGATGTCTGCATCGTTCTCCCCGGATGGGAGAAAACTCGACTCCGTCGAGTTTAAATGGATTAGGTCTCTCATGCTGCACTGGATCAATCTTTTGCAAATCACCTCAATCTAGCTGTGAATCAACAGTCAGTGTTTTTCTTTTACAACAATTTAAGTACTTGTGAATTCTCTCAGCTTTGGTGATGATAGTCTCATTCTCTAAAATTTTACAACCGTCTCTGCTGTAATGTGATGAGTATCTGGGAGTGGGGTAAATGTGGGTTTCTCAAAAAATGACTTAGGGGAAGGCTCAAGAATCAAAGGGGCTACAATCAAAACTTTTATAATCCACTAGATCATTAACATTGAAAGTACACTAATACTATAATCTCTAGGAAGATTTATAACATAAGTATTGCAATTCAGTTTATTCAAGATCTTGAAAGGCCCAACACTGCGGACACGCAACATTTTAACAGTTCTCGAAGGAAACTGTTTCGGATAAATCCGAACCATCACATAGTTGCCTACGTTAAAAGTTTTAAATATTTTTCAACTGTCATCTCTTAGAGTAGGTTTCACATTGCTCCATTTATTTTTATCACTGATCTCTTTATGTAGTTTGTGCACGTATTTATGTGATACAAATGTAGGTGCAGACTCGAATGCTTTATAGTGAGATGGTGTCAGTAGTAAAGGAGGAAGTGATTTGCGGATATGGTATGCATGATTAGTGGGTGATAGAGAAGGAACAATGGCAATGAGAGGTGGCGAGGGTGGAGTTGACAGCAAAGTCAAAGTGGACGTTTGCTGGGCTGTCTAGTCTTGGGTCTCAAAGGTAGTAACTTAATTTGCTTACCCTCATGCTCAAATTGACATATGTTGGATGACCGTAAATGGTGACATTTTTATCGAACAACCATGGTCTACCTAGTATAACTTGACCCACATTCATGATAATCACATCACACCAAATCTGTCTGTATAATAATTGAAACTGATTGGGATAATACATCATTATTTGACCTCAAGTGCTGTGGAGTTAATCCAAGACACGTTGAATGGGTGGAGGTGGGGTATAATTTTTAATCCAAGATTTTCACACAGCCTAGATGATATTGCGTTGATATAACTTTCACTGTCCACAATCACCTGGCAACTCTTGTCTCCAATCTTGGTGAAGTGTGAAAGGTCGCAGTTCTTTTCCAATCAATCTTTTTTGCTGGTGAAGAGGAAACACATTTGATGACAGACAAATGGGTAGACGACGTTGGCCTAATGCAGTTGAAACCAACATCATCGCTTGATGACTTGTCGTCAGTTTCAACATCTGGGTGAAAGATATACTCATCAGAACCTGACTCAGTGGCTTCGGTGGATATTCCAGCTATTATAGTGATTTTGACAAGACTAGAACAACTGGCAGCTAAATGTCCATAACCTTAACATTTGTAGCACTTGGTTGTGGAACTAACTCTGGAGGAATCAAGGCCCTTGTTCTGTTGTCCTGTTCGAGACTCTTACCCTTGATGTCATCCCTATGTGAAGAAGTTTGGGTACTAGACCTATGGGGTTAGGAAGGTAGAGAAGGTCTAGGTACTGAAGTCCTATAATCGTAACTCTTTGAAGTGTGACTGGTTCCAGCGGAATTTAAATTTTGGACTAAGGCATACGCTGCCTCTAACTCGTTGACTCCTCTACCTAACAGTTCAGTTCGTAGGCCATCTCTAAGGCCGGCTCTGAATCTAGAAAGAATTTGTGCTTCACTTTTCTTATGGAGGGTACTGCATCTGATGACATGGTTTAAAGTGGCGGTCTCAGCCGTCGACTCGGCCAGCAGCGAGACGGATCAGTCTCGGCGACTCGGATCGGACTCGGAGGATACGCGCAAAACGCTACATAGAAAGCTCAAAAAATTATGAAAAAATCGTGATAAATCGTAAAAAATGTAGACATCAAAATTCATATATCACATGTCCAAAACAAATTTGTTTTGAGGGGTAATTGGGAAAATATGATGATTTGAGAGTAAATTCAGAAATATAAAAGATTTGAGGAGGTAAATATAAAAAACTCAAAAATTAAAAAATAAAACAAAAGAAAAGGATAAAGGAGAGAGAGATCGGGTGATCTCTCTCTCTCCCCTCTGGCTCTTCTCCCTCTCTCTCGTCTCTCTCATTCACCTTTTCTTTCTACTCTCTCCCTCCCTCTCTCTCGTCTCTCTCCCTCGTCTCCCTCTCCCTCTCATCTCCCCTCTCCTCTTTCTGTATCTCTCTCCCTCTCTCGTGAGGGCGGCGGGCATGAGTAGGCGGCAGGGGCGGGGGAGAGATCGGGCAGAGCAGGCGGCGGCGGCGCAGGCGGCGGTACCAGACGGCGAAGGTGGGGGAGCCCTAGATCCCAGGTAACTTTGAGTTTTTTAATCGAATCGGCCTTGACTCGGAGCTGTCTCGGCCGAGTCAGTCCGAGTCGTATCGTGACTCGGCCGATTCAACTCCAAGTTAGGACCGATTCAGTCGTTTCTGAGTGGATCCTTCGAATCGGGTCTCGGACTCGTCTCGGCGGGTGCCGAGACGGATACGACTCGGCCGAGTCGGACTTCGAACCGTGTCTGATCAACACGATTTTTCATCATTTTTATGCTCTTAATTATCTATTATTTGTATATAAATAATGCTACTCTGGTATATTTGATTGAAATTGCAGGGAACAGATAAAGAAAAGAGAAGAGGAATCCGGTTACTTTCAGCAATAAAATCACGCAATGTGTAAAAGATTAAGGGGCTTTCCAAACATATTACGGTATTTGGCTATAATTTTAGCTATAGGACTCCGAAAGAAGTCATTCAAGATCTCTACGGAAAGAGAATTCGAAGATCTACAACTTTGGTGTTGAGAGTTTTTGCTAAATCGACTGTTTGATTGCCCGTATTGGCCATTTATAAAATCAGCCTGAGTCAAAACTGAATTAATTTGTAATATGTAATTGTTGAGGGGCTGTTTTGTAAAATATCCTTATTATATAAGGTAAAAAAACAGGGCTGCTGTGGGGGGCGGTCAGCAAGGATCTAGGGTTTTATTTATTTATTTTTTTCCTTTTGTATTAATTTTTTTAGCTACCTTTAATAAAATCTAGGTTTTTGTTAACTTTAGTTTTTTTGTATTTTGGGAGTTTGGCCACATTATTTTATTAGAAAATATTTTCCCCCCTTTTTGCTTTTCATCATGGAGGCGGCATGCTCTTACAGAGCAAAGGTACGTTTTTTTATTAGTTTAGTTTGATTAGTTTAATTAATTAGTGTTTGCAATTAATTATTTAGTTAAATTTAAATAGTTTTAAACTGATTTAGTTGCATTAATTATTTTAATTATTTAAGTATGATTAATTTATGAGATTGTATCATTGTTAGTTGTTTGTATCATGCATAGGTAGACCCCCTCTTGTATCTAGGGGAGATGAACTTAGGCTAGAATATCTTGTGGCTATTCGTTGGATCTCCTATATAGGGTTATTTGCACACCAATTGACCGACAACTTTTAGGAGATTATTTCTAAAGTCACTAGTTATTTGACAGGGTATGTATCAACAGTCAATGATCTATACTTAGAGTTTTACTGCTTTCTACTTTTAATTTATTTAGTCATTTTATTTACCTTTGATGGACCATGTGATGTAGACAATACCCTGTACTTAGATCTAGTGTTCAGACTTACTTTGCCTAATAGAAGTAGATATTTGGTGAATAACAACATACTCGTGTGGAGACCGAGATTGACCACTTGATGCTAGTTTAGGGGATTCGACCCTAGGTGCTCGACTTTTCTAAATTAACACAGTTCAGAACAAAACTATCCCAAAATTTTTTACTCAATTCGCCTAAAAGTGTTGAAACCAAAAGAGCCGTCTGTCCCTGTGGATCGACCCTCAAGTGCTACATCGAACGACCGTGCGCTTGTGGTTAATTTAAAACGAGGAGACATAATCTCCCCATCAAGTTTTTGGCGCCGTTGCCGGGGACACAGTATTCTATCTTTAGTTTTGACACTTTTACTGGATTAAAAAAAATTAAAAATTCAAAAATTCAAAAAAAATTCAAGAAAAAAACAAATTAAAAAAATTCAAAAAAAATCCTTTCCCCATGGCCTATCAAAACTCATTTGGTTACGACTCATGCTATAGGCCATACCCTCCTTTTCATCCACCAACCCCTCTTCCTACTTTTCATGATGACATCCAACCCATTATCCCATCTTTTACATCTAATTCTCCCATTTGGTGCTATCACTATTCACTGTCAAAATTCATCTCTTCTGAACAATGTCCTTCGGTAGGGTATTCGTTAGGATTAGGTCAAAATCAACTCCATACATTTCAAGGGCTTACGAGCGAACCCTATCCAGTAAATTTGAATTCAGGGTGTTGGAATTATTCAGATTCTGCATGGGATCAATCATATCAAAATTCTCAATCCAATTGGTCCTACATTGAATCACCACCTCCGTCTTGAGGATTTAACAATGAGCATGAAAAAAGCACATTAGAAAAGGGTTTTGAAGCCATGCAGCAGATTATAGTCGAAACCAACCAGCAGTTAATCGAGGCATGTGCTCACATGGATAAGATAATGACTCATCTCAATCAACCTGTTTCAACCACAAGTCCAAATCAAGTTCAAGAGTTCCATCAACTTTCGCAAATTGAGTTCAATGGTAATCAGGTGGACAAGGAACCAACACTAGAGGAAGCTTTTGAAACTTTCAGGCAAACTTCAAAGCAAGTGCTTTATGACATTATAGACTGTTTAAACAGATCAGCAAATGAGTTGGTTAGTGAGCAAGAGAAGGATCCTTTTTCTAGTCAACTAGTTTCTGAGCCAATACCGACTCGACCCATGTCCATTCAAGAGCACATCAACTTTCATAAAATGAACAAAGGCCAAACTGTTAGACCCGAAGAGCAAATCGTTGGCCATAGTGACATGTCTAATCATTCCATCGAGATGCCCTTCGAGTCCCAATTATTTCATCTTAATCAATTTGAAGAGCTTGAACATGAGAAGCCTGTTGAGGAAGTTGTGAAGGTCCATGAGGTGTACAAACGTGATAATAATCCTCAGTGTCTGGATGAAGTGATTATAAATTATTTGGCTACACATACAACTCATGTGGAGCCAGTTGAATCTTATTGTGAAGATGAATGTGACAATGATGAATTTTGTTTCAAGAGAAATTTGAGGATGAATTTTCTAAGTTCTGTGAAAAGACAAGTATTGAGGAGCAGAAAATTGCATCTACACATACGGAGAAAATGGAGCACACTGATCAAAATTGTGAGAATGCCTACATGGATAATGAGCCTTTGTTTCTTGATGAGCTTTTTATTGAAGAGTGTGATCACAATGATGAGAAAACATGTGTTGAGGATCTTGAGTTTAGAGTTCCCTTTGAGAAAATAAAACTCGATTTGAGTATCTTTACTTTTGATGAGCCAACCAATGATCATACTTTTCAAAACTTAATTCAAGAATCTCTAATTAATCAAAGCTCTGAAAACCTATTTGAAGACGAACTCATATATTTGAATGAATCGGTTGGGGATGCTTTGGTTAGTTACACACCTCTAAAGAAAATTGTTGATTTAAATTTTGAGGTGATGTTTGAGGATGAGCTTAAATTCATAGGAAAACATATTGTGGACACTCCAATTATGTTATGTGAAAATGATGAATTTGTGAGGAGGTATGGGAAGAAGAGAAGGAAGAGATGGAGGAAAGTGATGAACAAGTTGGAGAGGATGAAATTAAAAATGACAAAAAGATTAACCTCTCCACTTTGTCCATTAAAGAGAACCCATTGGAATGATGGGAAGCGAGCTCGAGGGAATAGACCTAGAAAGATCTAGGTGTGGGGGAGTTGTGAAATTGTATATATGTAAATATTTGTTTAATTTTATTTTTTCCCTTTTAGTTGTTGAGTCTTTCTATTTCTCTTTTAATTAGTTGAGTCAGTTTTAGTGAGTCTTTTATTGCTCTTTCTCTGACCTATGTGTCGAGTTTATTACAAGTGATACAGGATAAGTGAGGAGGCATCATCCACTAAATACAGGGAGAATTTTTGTTTCTTCGACAACTTGATTTCTAGTGCACTGTGAGTATTTCAAATTCTAGCATACTGTTTATATTTATATATCTTTTGTATGCTTGGATTGCATGATCATCATGATTGTGTGCATGTTTTGGATGTGTAAATTACATGCTACATTTTTTTTATCTCTGTATTCATTGTGTGCATGAGGACATGACACAGTTTAGAAAGTGGGGAGATTCACATTTTTTTTATTTAGGAGTTTTTTATTTTGTTTTGCTTTTAGGGTTTTTTCCTTTCTTTATCTTTATTTTCTTTTAGGAGTCTTAAAAAAAATAGAAAAAAGAAAAAAATTTGAAAATTTTCTGCAAATGATTAGCTAGTATGTGAGTGATTTAGTATCCATTAGCGGATTTTAAGGGTAAGATCAAAATGAAAGAGTTATAAAGTCTTAAAATAAAGATTAGATCTAAAACGGACATACCATCTAAATTTAGTCTAAGTGATTATGTACCCAATAGCACTTACACTATTAGTTCATAGGCTTGGGATATTGATTACAACTAGAAAAATGAAAAAAAAAAGAAAATTTATTATATAGTAAAATATTATTAATAAGTCTTATCTTGTGACCTCAGTTGCTTGAGTAATTAAGTCTGTAAGAGTGTTTTTACACTTATTGTCTTAAGACCATCTGGTTTGGGAGTATTGACCCAAAGCTCGCTACATAGGTAGCTGAGAAAGCCTAATAGGATAAGACACCATAAAAATATAATAATTTTGATTATCAATTAGCTAGGTCCCTTGGCCTAAGGAAGCCTCGGTATCTACGCGAAAGATAGTTTAAAAAAAATCTTAAAAAAAAGAAAAAGAAGAAAAAAAATTTCAAAAAAAAAGTATGAAAGTTGTAATTAAATATTCTCAAGCTTAAGAACTACATCACGATCACGGGGTACATAGGATCTGAAACTTAGGACAGGTGGTGTAAAGTTTTGGATTTGAGACTTTACTTTATAGCCAATATGATATCTTGAATTGAGGTTTTACTTGAAAATGAAACTCATGGAAATTGATGATCTTGCTAGTTAGTTAACTAAAAAAAATTGATTTGTTTTTCTTCTCTTGATTTTCGGTTATCCTTTTTTTATTTTTTTTTTATTTCTTAATCTCTAACTTTCTTGGATTTTGTGGGTGTAATTCACTGAAAACCCTCACGAGACAAAACTCGTCATCTAGCGGTAATTTAGGGGTTTAACGGCTTGTTGCACATGCTAAGTGCAACCGTGATTCCTACGAAAGTGAGTTAGGGTAGTTTAGTTTTTCTTTTTCTTTTCATTATTTTTGCTCGAGGACTAGCAAAATATAAGTGTGGGGGTATTTGATCAACACGATTTTTCATCATTTTTATGCTCCTAATTATCTATTATTTGTATATAAATAATGCTACTCGGGTATATTTGATTGAAATTTGCAGGGAATAGATAAAGAAAAGAGAAGATGAATCCGGTTACTTTCAGCAATAAAATCACGCAATTTGTAAAAGATTAAGAGTTGCTTTCCAAATATATTACGATGTTTTGGCTATAATTTTAGCTGTAGGACTCCGAAAGAAGTCATTCAAGATCTCTACGGAAAGAGAATTCGAAGATCTACAACTTTGGTGTTGAGAGTTTTTGCTAAATCGACTGTTTGATTGCCCGTATTGGCCATTTATAAAATCAGCCTGAGTCAAAACTGAATTAATTTGTAATATGTAATTGTTGAGGGGTTGTTTTGTGAAATATCCTTATTATATATGGTAAAAAAATAGGGCTGCTGTGGGGGGGGCGGTCAGCAAGGATCTAGGGTTTTATTTATTTTTTTCTTTTGTATTAATTTTTTTAGCTACCTTTAATAAAATCTAGGTTTTTGTTAACTTTAGTTTTTTTGTATTTTGGGAGTTTTGGCCACATTATTTTATTAGAAAATATTTTCCCCCCATTTTTGCTTTTCATCATGGAGGCGGCATGCTCTTACAGAGCAAAGGTACGTTTTTATTTTTTATTTTATTAGTTTAGTTTGATTAGTTTAATTAGTTTAATTAATTAGTGTTTGCAATTAATTATTTAGTTAAATTTAAATAGTTTTAAACTGATTTAGTTGTATTAATTATTTTAATTATTTAAGTATGATTAATTTATGAGATTGTATCATTGTTAGTTGTATCATGCATAGGTAGACCCCCTCTTGTATCTAGGGGAGTGAACTTAGGCTAGAATATCTTGTGGCCATTCGTTGGATCTCCTATATAGGGTTATTTGTGTAAATCACCTAGAGGGGGTGAATAGGTGATGGCTAATCTAATGGTCACTAAATGCGGAATTAAAAACTATTATGACCTAAACAAATTATTTAAACTAAACACCACGTATAACACAAGAGTGTAGCCGAATTCCCCGTGAAGGGCTCTGGACTAACTCCTCAAGATTCCTCTAAATAAGAGTTGAGGTGCCGCGTTGGCTCTCTTGGTTGAATATAAGTGTTAGCAAACAATCCCCAAGCAATATATCAATATGAGCACACAAGTATATCAAGCATATAAAGATAAACACAATAATAGCATGCAAGATATAAACAAGTAAGGGAGAGAGAGAAAGAGCAATCGCAAACACAAGGGATTTGTTTCGAGGTTCGAGCACCCTTGCTCTACATCCCCGCCTTCGACACATGAAGGATTTCCACTATAATCGATCCCACCGGATCACTCGGTGCCGCAACACCTACAAGCCGAGTTCACACTTGAACTCCTTGGACTCTCTATCCCGTACACACCGCAAGCCCACTAGCTCGCCGAGGCCGCACCTCAAACCAAGAGTTCACACACGAACTCTAAACAATGCGAACACACTTGTCCGTCTCCTCAAAAATACAAGAAAGATCTCTTGGTGATCTAAACACTTTGATCACCAATAAACACTCTCACAAAAAACACTCCTATAGAATGAATATGTCAATGGGTTGCTCAAGTGTTTGTGAGAAAAACAAGAATGAGAGTGGTGGAGGAAAACTCAAAGAAATCACTTTTACACTCTTGATAAAACTTTCCTTTTGATTGGAAATATTTGCTCTCAATTTTGTGGAGAAAAACCTCTTGTAAGGGTAGGAAAAACTGGCCCAAAAACTCTCCTTAAATCTTCTATAAAACAGCCCCAAATGCCCCATTTTATAGGGCTGGAAAAACTAGCCGTTGGAGGCCTGACAGAACTGTCGGTCGACCGCCCGGTCGACCGGCCAACGGTTATATTTCAGACCGTTGTGCCATCGGTCGACCGGCCCGGTCGACCGAACCTCTGGAACAGAGAGCAGACTCTCTGCCGGTCGACCGTCCCGGTCGACTGTGGCTTTCCAGAGAGCAAAGCTCTCTGGACGGTCGACCGTCCCGGTCGACCGGCCCTCCAGCCAGACTCGTGCACGTCTGTGCACGTCGCGCGGTGGACCGTCCCGGTCGACCGGCTGAAGCCAGGTCAGAACTGTTAAGGGATTTAAAACTTGGTCTTTTTGGTTGAAATAAAATCCCATAAATTCATGAAAAAATCTACAAAAATAAGTTCAATATAATACTTTGATTAAACAAACATGTTTGCACAAAATCAAGACATGTTACAAACAATTCGAACTATTTTTGTAACTTGAAAATATTGGTTCAAAAACGTATTTTTCCAAACTTGATTTTTCCAAACCTCTCCAAATATAAAAACAAGATATTTAAACTTATTGAAGCATAGAGTGTATGGATATGATCCACTACACAAACATGGTGAAATATCTATGTTTTTGATATTTTGCGCTAAACATGGTTTTGGATAAAAGATATGAAAACTTGAAAACCAAAATTCAAACATGTATTTCTAAAATAGAAAATCTTTTGTAAAACAAACTAAATCAAGAGTGTGTGTATATGATACTTGAGCAATCCACCAACTACTCTATCCTTTACATTTTATTCTAAAAACAAAATCTTAAAAAAACAAACCTAGACACAAGTCTTCATCTTCTTAAAGTCTTCACTTGAAGTCTTCTCATCTTCTTGACTTGGTCCAAACTCGATCCAAACTCGATCACTAGCTCGATGGATCAAACCGTGAAAGCTCCAAAACTTGACTTTAAATCCTTTGTTGAAGCTCCACACCTACTAAGATCTTGATCATGAATCTGTCACTAATTAAACACAAGATCATTAGTAAACATAACTACATGAGTTGATCATCATCAAAACTAGAGTGATGGGCCTTCGGGCCAACAATTTGCACACCAATTGACCGATAACTTTTAGGAGATTATTTCTAGAGTCACTAGTTATTTGACAGGGTATGTATCAACAGTCAATGGTCTATACTTAGAGTTTTACTGCTTTTCTGCTTTTAATTTATTTAGTCATTTTATTACCTTTGATGGACCATGTGATGTAGACAATACCCTGTACTTAGATCTAATGTTCAGACTTTCTTTGCCTAATAGAAGTAGAGATTTGGTGAATAACAACATACTCGTGTGGAGACCGAGATTGACCACTTGATGCTAATTTAGGGGATTCGACCCTAGGTGCTCGACTTTTCTAAATTAACACATAGTTCAGAACAAAATATTCCAAAATTTTTTACTCAATTCGCCTAAAAGTGTTGAAACCAAAAGAACCGCCTATCCCTGTGGATCGACCCTCAAGTGCTATATCGAACGACCGTGCACTTGCGGTTAATTTAAAACGAGGAGACAAAATCTCCCCATCAGTGTCTGATGAGGAATTCATCAAATTTCTCGACACTCTTTTGCAGATTTGTTACCCTGAGTATGCTGGTGCCAATTGTCCATGATACGAGCACTAAACGATGGTGGCACATACTAGGTCATTCTATCTCATGTGTCAATCGGTGATCGACCTCGGGCTACACATCTGTTTTCTAGGTTGGTCCAATACTGACTAGTTTGGCCAGACAGTTTCATTGCAGCGTACTTAACTTTCTTAGACTCAGTAAGTTTGTACCATGTGAAGTACCTATCTAATTGGAGTGTCCATTCTATGAAAAGTTGTGGGTCGTGACGTTCCTCAAAGTTGGGAACATTGATCTTGATGCTTTTCAGATATTGAGCGTCGGGATTGGATGTGTTCTCGGTGTTATTACGCCGGTTGTTTTTCGGTGAAGTTTGATCACGTGTGGACTCCATTTTGGTCAACCTTTCATCGAGTGTCTTAAAGGTATCTAACTTGACATTTATCTCGGCGAATATTGCGGCAATCTGTTAGGGATCTATTGGGGTGATTGAGATTCGCTAGACTCTTCTAATAGATATTAGTGACCACTACGGGTGGGCATACATTATACAAAACTTAATGAGGACGAAGATATACAAATTTAGACTAGATGATTTTTTTATTCTTATGTTAATAAATGCAAAGAAAGCGGTAAAATTCTTAGAAGTGCCTAGATGCAAATCCTATCCTAACCGTGCTCTAATACCCAAATGATTTAAAAGTGGTATGCGAGTGAATCAAAAATCAGTGATAAAGCAAACTTCGCTACGTTCCACCAACAAAATGATCTTGGGTAAGAAAATAGTTAAAACAAATAATGCAGGATGATGGATTTAACAAAATGTGCAAGTACAGGTGTAACATTCTAAATCTAAAATATAATGATACAATTACTCAGCTATGAAGGCAAAACTTATATAATCAATATTATGATCAGTAAATACAAGATAGCAGACGCACACAAACTCGCAGTATAGTGGCAGCAAATTAACTTGATAAAATATTAGAGGCGGTTATCAACCCACAAATAAATAAACCGTGTTAAAGAAAATTTACCTACTAATGATTACAAAGATTTCTCTGACTTGTAGTTGGTACTGATGCGTAGAGTTCTTCGTCACGATCGTAACGGTACCAAGATCACCTGAATCAGAGTCCGAATGCGAAAGTTACGGCCCAAAAACGAAGCAGAATCGCTTAACGGGTCTGTTTTTTGACAACGGGTCTGGATCTGAAAATTGAAACTTGTGCCTTCTTCCTTCTTTGAAGCAACAGGATGATGCTGGAGATGGTGCAGATGGGTGATGTTACGTCCGTTGGAGGAGGTGGCGGCATGGTTTTGTTGGAGATGAGATCAGTGGGTTGTTGAAGGTGTTCTTGGGTTACTTTGGATGGATTGTAGAAGAAGATAGGAAGAATAAAGAGTTGGAGTTTGCTGTTGATGGCTTTTTGTGGAGAGGGAGAAAATAACTGTTGGTTTTACTAGAATCTGTTTGCAGGTGAAAGGAATAAGAAGGAGAAATTAGATTAAAGTTTATTTGAAGGAGGTCAGAAAGTAATTCTAAACAATATGAGAGAAGTTAAATCTCACACAATAAAATTTATCAAAATTCTTCATTGCTCATTGTTGGTACAATAGGGCCTTTATATAGGCTTTTACAAAATTGAGTCCAACTCAAACTTAAACTCCTAATCTAAATAGAATTACAATCCTAAAAATCTAGAAACCCAAAATACCAATATAAAGAACCTAAAAAAATAAAATAAAGAAAGAGAAAAAAAATCTCAAATCCTACTACGACTTCAAGTTGGACTGGAACTTTTTGGATTCATCTTTTCGGCTCTTTCATCTTGAATAGATGTCTGCATCAGTCGCGATTTCTATAGTGGTAGACAGACTGTTGGTGATAAGGGGTCCAGACAGTGTAGGCACTGCGGAAGAAATAATCACATCTTTGAAAAGTACTGGGAGAAATTTGGCCGCCCTGAATGGCACAACTAGTTGATACTGATACCCATCTCTCTGGTGATATTACCTATGTTGCTGCCCTCCCAGCAACTCATTCTGGTACCTCTGATCTCCCACTGTAGTTTTATCACAGGAGGAGTATGATAGACTACGTCAGTTCGAGTTCTCTCAGAACAATCAGTCAGTGACTCGTTTATCTTCTTCATGTATGAGCGCGTATAATGCCTCTCCTCTAAAACCTTGGATATTAGATTTAGAAGCCTCATCGTATATGACAGGTATTAAACAGAAATTTGTTTCATTAAACTTTTCCAATAAATTTCCTCTGGTTAATATTACTGATGGTATCCAGTCACTTATATTAGGCAATGGGGTGGTCCAAGTTACTCCATCTTTAACTCTTACTGATGTGTTCCTAAATTTCCTGTTAGCATGTTATCTATTAGTCAGTTTACCAAACATAATAACTGCAAAGTAATGTTCTTCCCTTCTCATTGTGTGTTTCAGGACCTGTCGACTGGGAGGAGGATTGATTCGGGGTATGAGAGAGGAGACATGTACTACTTGAACGATCGGGCTTGGTTGCAGATCAGCCTGACCAAGTCTACTCTGGCATTGGCGCTTGATTCATCTGTCGGTTCAAAAGCTTCGGTCTGTAGTTCTTGTTGTGTCGCCTGTGTTCTCTTTAAAGTGTGAGCCTTGTGAGTTAGGTAAGCATCATCGCGCTACCTACCAGAGTCCAGTCAATAATCACAGTAATTATATGTTTGAATTAGTCCATTCAGATATATGAGGTCCTAGTCATATACCTTCCATTCAAGGTTTTAGATATTTTCTCTTTGTTGACGACTTCTCCCGCATGACTTGGCTATACTTATTAAAAAAGAGGTCAGAAATTTCTACTGTTATTCAACTTTTCTTTAATGAAATAAAAAATCAGTTTTCTACTATCATTCATATACTTCATCCTGTCAATGCCTTGGAGTATGTCAAAAATGATAAATCTACCTTCTATTTCAAAAATGGCATTACTCATCAGCCATTCTTCTCTCATACCTCCCAACAAAATGGAGTTGCTGAACGCAAACATAGACATATTATATCATTAGGACCATGATGATACATATGAGTGTTCCCAAATATTTATGGTCTGATGCTGTCTTAAGTGTCTGTTATCATTAATAGGATGTCCTCATCTGTCCTTGACAGTAAAATCTCTTTTTCTGCCTCTATCCTACCAAGAGTGTGTTCTCTATGACTCGGCGTGTTTTTGGCTATATTTATTTTGTTCAGGACTTATCTCCTGGGTTGGACAAACTTTCTCCTCGATCTATCAAGTACTTTTTATTGGGTATTTTAGAACTCAAAAGGGATGCCAGTGTTATAATCTTTCCACCAGAAAATATGTTGTGTCTACAGATGTCACATACTTTGAGGCTGTTCCAAATTTTTTCCCACATCGTCCTGCTACTACCTCTAAAACTTTTCTCTTCCATTGCCTGCGCCATTGCCTACACCATTGCCTGCACCTGCTTCTGATGATTCCTTGCTCGTTCCACTAGTAGATACTTCGACGCCACCTGCATCAAAACCAGTTCGAGATTTCAGATATGTCTACATCCCTCGCTGTAACGCCCCGATCCCTCGGATACGGGGACGTCACTGCGACGTATATACGCAAGTCCGAAGTACCTTCACGTATATACGCTAAGCATCAGTACAGACAAGAATCAGAGTACGGAAGCAAATGGTGCATTATACATTCCAACACATGAGTACAATTACAAAGTTATCACCAGAGGTGATCCAATATTACATGAATATTATATCACTGATATGCGCAAATGCGGGAATACATGGAAATGTACAAGTATGAATAGAAAAAGGGCACTCACGAGTTTACTAAAAGGAAACTCGAGAGGCACACAGGGGCCTGGAAGGATGAAGCTCTGGATGATCGGCTGGGGATCCACGCTACCGCTGCCACTCTGATCAGTAATAGGGAGAAGTCACACGCTCTAAACTCCATGACCTGGACATGAGGATCCAGGGGAGTCAGTGAAACTCCCCAGGCGAGTGGTGCAAATGCCAAGTGACGAACAAGGGTAAATACATGTATAGCAGTAAAACTGAATAAAGCTAAGGACGAGCAAATCTGATAGTAGGGTTTCAGATCACAGCTTCATGAGACTAGTACATCGAAGGAATAATCCAAACAAGGAAACCCTCATCTATATACCTTTATCTCATGTCACGGTGATCCAAGCACATACAACCCGATTGTTCTCAAGACATGATAAGATAATGAACAAGAGGCAGATGGGTACAATGGATAAAGCAGAATATTAGCAGTTAATACGATAATACTCATAAAACCGGAAATCTGAAGTAACATCCAAGACAAGCAAATATAGTAAGGCATATCACAGATTCATAGCTGTTTAAGTTGCAGGCTTTAGTATGCGTCCCATTCCACATACCTCTACTTACAACTTAAAGAGCAGGTTATTATCTTGACACTTATTATTACTCGTCTTACCCTGATATCTAGCTATGTGAACTAGCGTCCCAGCACACATAGATCCATATCCGAGTAAAACAAGGTTTGTTATGGAAACTAGCGGGGGTATCAACGAACTATGTTTACAGTGGGTCCCGTACATGCCCGGGACCACGGTCCAGGATTGTTCCGTTGCTTGGTGACGGAAACCAGCCGCAAGGCTAACAGGAGGGACTTATGTATGCCCTTATCATGATGGTACCAGTAATGAGGGAGCAAGCACTCCCCTCGGTCCCCTGGAGGCCCACAGGTTAGACCGGAAATTTAGTTGCACAACATACCTAATACCACTGTAAACACGAACACATATTGATACCTGCATGTTTCCCCCGACCCAATACAAGTTGGTCCTTTTTAGGATTTATTAGGTAATTATCAATTTACGGGAATAACAGGAGATGAACATGATCAGGAATTCAGGAGTACCTAAGTACTATATAGTCAGGTCACTGCATGTAAAGCAGGAAAACAGGTCACAGATCATGATACAGGATAATAAGACAAAGTTCCCGTAAAGGTGATAATCACAAGTCAAGTTATCATGCTGGGTGTCAAGTGATAGCATGACAGGATGATGATATTTAGCAAGCAACCAAACCTGACAAGAGATTGATAATAGTCTGGGTAAGTCATGACATAACAAGAGGGTCCTGCCAAATAATAGCATGTATGGTGGTCAAGTGATAAACACTAGATGTCAGGTGATATACATGTGTTAAATAGAAGCATGCAACTGACAGATCTGAAGTAATAGCATGGCAAGTGATAACATATCAGAAATCTAGAGTTCAACGACCACGAAGGGTCGGCCACGCATGGTGTAAAAGCAGTAAAAGACATATATACATGGAATAAAATACATGGAAATATGTAGTGAAATACTTATCGACCCGACGAAACGGGAAACTCAAATAGAGACGATAGAAAAGCGAGACCACTCGCCTAAATCATCAGAATGCCGAAAGACCCAAAATTCACGGAACTCGGGACGCGCCATAAAATATGATATAAATATGTAGAGTGAAGAGGAGAGAGAAAGAGAGAAGGGAAGATGATGTTTGTCAAGAGACAAGTTAAGCAATACCAATATATGATATAAGTCTAGAGGGTAAGGTTCATATTCAAGAAAGAAATCAACTATAACAGACAGCCAAAGTTAGTCGACTAGGTGGAATGGGTAGTCGATTAATAGTGGACTCAAGTCGACTAACAGTCTGGTCTAGTCGACTAAAACTGGGTTACAGAAAGTTGGGTTTTGATTCAGGAAAAGTTAGTCGACTAGATGGAATGGGTAGTCGACTAACAGTGATTCCAAGTCGACTAATAGTTAGGCTTAAGTCGACTAAAACTGTGATACAGAGAGTTAAGTTTTGTTTCAGGAAAAGTTAGTCGACTAGGGTGGAATGGTTAGTCGACTAACAGTGATTTATGGTCGACTAATATTTAAGCTAAGTCGACTAAAACTGTGTTCCAGAAAAGGTTACGTTTCAAATAAGGGTTTCAAGTCGACTAATCTCTAGGTCAAGTCGACTAATCGTCTGAAAACAGAGTACAGGACAGATTTTTTGGTGGTGTGTTTGATGTCAAATAACCATGATTTGAAGACACAAGTGTACATGATATGTAACCTTAAGCATACTAAGAATTAACCAAGTCTTGGTGATTAAATTACTCACCAAAAGGAGTACAAGGTGATGGAGTGATGGTGGTAGTGATTGAAGTTGATGACGAAGAAGAAGGTGGAGGTTTTGGTGGAGTTGATGAAGTTGTGGTGGTTTCCATGGAGATGAAGGAGGAAGAAGATGAAGGTAAGAGGTTGGAGTAGTTGTAGTGGTGGTTGTGGTGGTGGAGATGAAGAGGAGTTGATGGAGGTTTTGGCTTTGGTGAAGAGAAGTGAAAAAAGGAAATGAAATGGAGAAGGAAAAGTATTTATAGGTTTTGGATTTGTGAAGGTGATGCAATTAAATAAAAGAGAGGGCTTAATTGCAAAGTGGAGGGGTGAGGTGTTTCTCTTGGCCAATCATGGCTTGCCAAGGTGATGGTGAGGTGAAGATATTTTTGGAGGAGGTGGAGAAAATGGAAGTGTGTGGAAGTTGGTGGAAAATTGGAGGAAGTTGTGGCTTGTGGAGGAAGGAAGGGATTAAAGAAAAAGGAAAAGGGAAAAGAAATTAAAAAGGAAAGATATTATCTTGAACTCAAAAGTGAAAATTATTGAAAAGACTGATTCCCGGGTTTGAGTCGTGGATGCGGAAAACATCTCGGAAAATACCGAAATCGTCCCGAAATCCAGTATCTCGGAACGACTCGCAAAATTTACCAAAAATCAAGAATATCATACTAAAACTCACGGTGAAATCCGTTTTAAGAAATACTTTATAGTTTTAAAACTAAAAATCCCGGAATCAATTAGCTACCGACTCCGGTGGAATTTTCATAAATTCATAAAATCCTCAGAAAAAGTATTTAGGTAAGAAATGTAATTCTAAGACATAATGTCTAAAGGACCTTCTAGAATTTCCAAACTGTTTGTGAATTAAAAATCTGGGAATCGGTCAGCGGCACTGGCCGACACCGGTTTTGAAGATTTTCATTTAAATCCCGAAAAATTTCAGAAAATCATAGAAAATATATAATATTGGAAAATGATATTTAAAATTAAAATCGGTCAAATCTAATTACCGGAAAGACCAAATTGAATAATATACTATAATCGGGTCCCTGGTTCAGACTGGGGCTGACTCCGAGACCGGGGATCCGGATCTAAGACAAAACAATCATATTAATAATTCATAATACAAAATAAGTACAGAAGGTAAATCGAAAAATACGATCGAAAAATCTGAATACGCAACTAAGTACGTATTCCGGGAGCGGGGTATTACAATCGCCAAAAGGTTCTTGTCTCTGAACCAGCTCCAGTTGAATCCTCTCATGTTGACGGTCCTACTCCTCAAACTATCAACATCTCCATCTGACTTTGATATCCCAATTGCCCTTCGTAAAGGTAACCAGTGTTGCACTAATCATCCCATTTCAAAGTTTATTTCCTATGATCATCTTAACCTCACCTTTTATCAATTTGCTCTATCCGTGTATTTTGAATATATACTCAAGTCTTGTGAGGAGGCTTGATTGGTACCTACCTGGAAGCAAGCATTGGATGAGAAGATGGATGCTCGTCTCTCGAAGAACTTGAGAGTTAGTTTTAGCACCCACAAATGTCGTTGTTGTGGGATGTCATTGGTGTATACCTTAAAGTATAACCGGATGGATCGGTGGGTCGATATAAGGCCAGATCGTGGCCAATAGTTATACTCAGACCTATGACATCGATAATTTTGAGATATTCTCGCAGTCGCCTGGATGAATTCAACCAAAATTCTGTTCTCTGTTACTGTTAACTTATCATGGCCCTTGTTCCAACTGGATGTAAAGAATGACTTCTTATATGAAGATCTTCAGGAGGAGGTATATATGGAGCAACCTCCAGGTTATGTTGCTCAGGGGGAGAATAAAGTCTGTTGTCTCGAAAAAGTCATCTATGGCCTCAAGTAGAGTCCACGAGCGTGATTTGAGAAGTTCAACATCACCATTTCTGGCATTGATTTTCAGAGGTGTCACTCAGATCATTCTCTCTTCGTCCGACACACAAAATCTGGCATCATAGTTTTGACAGTATATGTTGATATTTTGCTAACTGATATTAATTCAGCTAGACTACGGGGACCAAGGAGTATCTTAAGCGCCATTTTGTGACTAAGGACATGTGAATGCCTAAATACTTTTTGGGGATTGAAGTTGCACATCAAAAACATATTATCCTTTTTTCTCAATGAAAGTATGATCTGGATCTTCTGGAGGAAACATGATTTTTGTGTGCAAGTCTGTTAGTACTCCAATGGAAGGTAATGTGGACTTATGGTTTGATAACAGTCACACACTTGATGATCCAAGAAGATATAGGAAATTGATTGGGAAGTTATTTTATCTTACTGTTAGTAGGCCATATATAACTTTTGCTGAAGGTGTACTGAGTAGGTTCATACATCAGCCCAAAGAGGCTCATTGCTCAGCTGCGTTAAGAATTTTCACATCAAAGGTTGTCCCGGAAAAGGCTTGGTGTACAGAAAACATAGACATGTATACATTTCTAAATACTCTGACTCAGGCTATGCTGGTGACCGAGGAGAGAGAAAATCTACCACTCAATATTGTACCATTGTTGGATAAAACTTGTGACATGGAGGAGTAAAAAATAAGATGTGTCTCATTCAAGTGCAGAAGCAGGGTATAGAGCCATGACTCATATTGCATGTCAGATGGTTTGGTTAAAGAATCTTCTGGTGGAACTTGATTTTTGACAATTTGGATCAATACCTATGCATTGTGATAATCAGTCTGTTATTTACATTGCACAAAATCCTGTATTCCATGAAAGAACCAAGCACATTAAGATTGACTGTCATTTCATCAGAGATGCTTGTACGATGAAGGTGGTTATCTTTAAGTTCACACCTTTGTCAAAGCAGTTAGCGGATCTTCTTATCAAAGCTGTCTCATCCAGGTGTTTTTTAATCCATGTAATAAGCTGAGCATATTAGATATCTATGCTCCAGCCTGAGGGAAAGCATTGCATTAGAGAATAAGTAAATTGAGTTATTGGGCTTATATTACCCATAACCCAATACTCGTTTGTATTCTCTATATATAGAGAAGATCTCTCTAATAAAGTATGCTTTTTAGGGTTTTGTTCTCTACAAATACGAGAACAAAGATTAGGAGTTATTATTTTGAGTTCTTTCATTATTTTAATTTGACCGAATGAGAGAAAATACATGAATGCCGCACACAATACTAGTTGTAGAAGCTCTTTTACATGATGAAAGATGAAGTATAAGTTGTTGAATTTAGTCACACACAAAGATTTCTTCGACACCGATATATCTCTTCCCGCCACTCGTTGCCAATTATTTCACCACCTTTGCCATCATATCCATTGCCTTCATTCATGCTAAAAACATCTGTCAAAGTCACATCTCATCTAACATCGTTATTGTCCAAGCTTCTATCTCCATTTTCGATGTCTTTGGACAATTCTGGAAAGTCATTGGAAGAGCTGCAAAAAGATACTTCTTTTCTGTCCAAACCAAGAAAAGATTCAAGGATGAGGGTTTCATCATTGAATGGACAGGTTTCGAAAATGATGGGTGCGGAGTCAAGTTTCCAATGACTTGAATATTCACCAACACACAATGCTAATACTGTCCAAATGATAGGTGGACTACATTTCATGTGTGCACTATGCGATTTGATAATGCTTTGATTTTCACTCATCTTTTCTTTTCTTTTCTTTTTTTAAAAACAAAATTTAGGAAATGCTCATCTATTGCTAGGAAAAAGAAGAACCAAGCATCTTATCATCAAACCCAATTTCATATATATTCTTACAAAATCATATCGAGTGAGCATTTAGACCCAAAACCTTAACCGATGGGGGACGAGCTACAAAAAGAGGATAATTGGAAATGAACACTAGAAAATCTCAACGTATGGTTTGTAACCCAAAAAAAATTTGGGATTCTCTCCCTAGGACATCTCACCTAAAAGCACGTGGTTACACAAAGTTTAAATAAGCATTTTTAATCATAATCATCAATTAAAAAACTCAGCAGTCTGGGCCTTTATAGGCATATATCAACATGATTGCTCCTATCACAACCAATGTGTGACTAACATAAGATAAACCAACCAACTATAATAATCAACTAAAATAAAATAAGATAAAATGACCCACCAACTAAAACAAACTAATCCATTATATGTCCCCATCACTAAGATAAAACCAACCAACTACGGTAGCTAACTATAACAAAATGAGATAAAATGACCCAACTATTAAAATAAACTAATCTACTAGATGTCCCGATCATTAACTCTATCGAATTCACAAATGGAGTGCAACTCATAGGTGCTTGAGAAAACAAGAATCCACCCGTATCTGTATCTTGAGAAAGAGAATTTTTTAAAAAAAAGCAACAAAAAGCTGTAATTACAAAAATTTTGAACCTCTTAGAAGCTGACTGCCTATCTAGGTTCAAATATGGTAACACTTATTTCATTGTACATACATGAGTCCTGATTGCTCGACGATGTGTCTATTTCAGAGGGACCTCTTCTTGCTGCGAAACCAGGTTGCTTAGGCTGTGACAACGATGCAAGGTCACTGCCCAACATTAGCACCACGGATGACATCAATGGCCTATCTTCGGGGTGTTCTTGCACACATAATAGACCCACTTTTATGCATCTCAGAACTCCATTTGTCGGAAATGATTAACTCATGGACTCGTCAACTAGGTGCAGACTCTTGCCTTCCACAAAATCCATGCCTGTACACCAAAACCAGTACAATCTCAGGTCTTATGTATATGAGAGAGAGAGAGAGAGAGAGTTTGTGTTCCTGTGCATGTGCATACACACAAAGTAAAATTTTGACTCACATGTGCAACCAGATTTATGTGGAGTGGGATGGCATACACCCTGTTCTTTTTTCCGCTTATAATTTCTAATACTAGGACTCGGAAGCGGAATACATCGAAGATTCCATCCACTACATACTCAGCAGACATGTATCCACTATATTTCTCCACAGAATAAAAGTAATTGTCAATTTAGTTTACCAAATATTTGAATGTATATGTAAGGTATGTTAGTGAGTGATACTTTCTATGTACCGACAAGTTTTCTGGTATTGAATCTGTCTCATCGCCGCCAAGATTCTTGCCTTGCCAAAGTCTGAAATTTTAGGTTTCATCTCTTTGTCTAGAAGAATGTTGCTAGCGTTGATATCTCGATGAATGATTTGAAATCTAGAATCTTGGTGAAGATAGAGAAGACCACGCACAATCCCTATAATAATTTGGTGCCTTGCCTTCCATTCTAACAATGAGCCTCTTCCATGGTTCAAAGTCTCGGTCTCGGCCGTCGACTCGGCCGGCACCGAGACGGATTGGTCTCGGCGACTCGGATCGGACTCGGACGATACGCGCAAAACGCTACATAGAACGCAAAAAAAATTATGAAAAAATTATGACAAATCATAAAAAAATGTAAACATCAAAATTCATGCATCACATATTCAAAACATATCACCTAACACTCAAAACATAACGTGAAAGCATAAATACAAGCGTCGTCGGTAGAAAAATATCAAAATACATGCATAATATAGTAAATTGCACAAAATAATTCATAAGTACCTGCTAATATAGTCATTTCCACATTGAATTACGAGGAGGCACAAAATCATTATTATCATCATCCCCGCGATAAGTATAGAAACCAGGCATATAGTTTCCATAAGGATAATAATATGTTTGTGGGTGAGATCCTGTAGACTGAGATGATTGGCCAGAGGATCCACTATCAGAGTAATATGACGGTAGGGGTTGTGCAATATTAGCTCCATGGTGATAATACCCAAAACCTCGATATTTAGCGCTGTTAGTAGAATATTCACCAGTGCTAGAATAATCAATGCCAGAATATTGGCCAGATGTCAAACCCAACCCCTGTAAATGGCCTTCAAGACTATGATGACCATGTGAGTAGTTATCATGTCCACTCGAATAATCATCGCTAGAACTGAATTTGACCAACCGATCCAAATGCCTACGCTGTTGGGAAATCCCCGCCCGGCCTCCATGATCTGTATCTTGTGTGGCATAATATTCTGAATCCCATGTTAAAGCATCATCTCGTTGGCTTCCACCAACACCATGAGTCTCTTCACCATTACCACCATCACCACCATCACCGCCGCCATCACCGCCACCACCATCACCGCCATCATCATCACCGCTGTCATCATCACCGCCATCACCATCATCACCGCCACTTTCGTCAGTACGACGAATACCTTCATCTAACCAACCTAAGTTATCTGGTGGTAACATCGACTGTTCTCCCTCACGAATCCACTCATCCAAAATATCATCATCATTGAAAATATTGTTCAGATCAATTGGGTTGTAATAATCATCAGTGTCGCTTTTGCATGTCAAGTTTCTTACTCGCAACCGCATATTGTAATGCACAAATACTAGTTTATGCAACTTTTTCATTGCCAACCGGTTGCGCAATTTTGTATGAATTAGCGACCACATGCTCCAATTTCTTTCACAACCCGATGAAGAACATGTTTGGCTTAAGACTTTGATGACAATTTTCTGCAGATTGGGAGCTGCTTCGCCATAATTAATCCACCAATCAGCTGGAAGAGATTGTTGCACTGCTCTTCTAGTTAGTGAGCTTCCAAATTCTCTAACTTCATCCACAAATAATTTTATCTGTGAGAATACACATCACAAGTGTTAATATTTGCATAACATTATATTGATGAAATAAATAAATTATTATTACCTCATTAATAGCTCTTGCTTGTTTATTCAAATCTGGCTCCAATCTTTTAATAACCTCCTTTAATTCATATCTCACTTCTGAATGTGTAGAAAAGTTTTTGAATATTGGAGTGCTGGATTTAAAAAATATGCTGCAATAATGTAAGCACACGATTGTTATGATATGACAGTTTCAATTTCTAGTCAACAAATATGATTTCTAGGCAAATGAATTACCAGCAGCATGCAAGTGTCTATGCAATTGTCCCTCCCATTTCTATCAATGATATCCCAGTACTTCTTCCAGTTCTTATTTGATGCCTTTATAGCCAATTTTGCTCTATCCATAGCTTCATATATAATAGATAGTGGAGGTTTCTTGTCCTGGTCCACTATCTTCAAGACTCTAACAAGAGGATCCATAATGTTTTGGACCTCTCTTGCCTTCTTCCAAAACCGGTCAGTCAGAATGAGATTAGAAACCTTATCTCACACACTTCTTCTACTCCTTTCCTTGTTGAATTCACGCCATTCTGTAGTCGTACACATTCTTTTCAAATCTTGCTCATAGCGAATAAGGCTTTCAATAGAAATAAACTCAGTGGCAAACCGTGTTATACCTGGTCTCAACAAATCTCTATCTTTGGTAGATAACTTCATTAAATTCACCACTTTGAGGCTATTATAAATGAATGATGTGATCATCTTAGCATCATCCAATGTCTCCTTGACTGATTTCAAAGAGCCAATATCTTCAAGCATCAAATCAATACAATGTGCTGCACAAGGAGACCAAAACAAATATTTTCTCTTCTCCATCAACATGTGATCAGCTGCTTTGAAACTTGCCTCATATCTGTACAACCTGCAAGATATTTTCTTCACCAACTTTATCTACAACTTTATCCATTAGCGAGAATATATACTCAGCAATCTTCGAGATATTAGTGGTATCAACAGAAGTATGATATATCATGCTTCTATCACAATAAATCATGAAATTAACAATAGGCTTTCTATTATGAGAACTCCATTTGTTTTATTGAAGTAATATATACTTCAATTTCTTTCATTTCCTTTTCTAAATATAGATTGCCAATCTGGTACCCTGTAGGGCCTTTTACACCTGAGCCTGCCTCCGCAATAGTATTAATCATGACTTGATAGTAAGGACCACTATCAGCTGCATTGAATGGTATTGCATTGCATTGTAGTGAAAGAACTTCGCCACGGATTTCCCAACCTTTTTCATATTCTCAGTTGAGAACATGCTTTTGATTGATTTCTGTTTTGTTGGGAACATGTAAGGATAAATAACACGAGCTGGAATTTCAGCTTCTCGCATAGTCATACTCCGACGCAATCCACGGTTACTCCCTGATCCTGAAGGCTGCGAACTACTGCCACCAATATCAACTCCTTCTGCCGATCTCCAAGCCATTTCACGACTTTCTTTCATAGCTTATTTTAGTTGTCTTCTTTCAACTCCTTCTAAATCACCAACTTCTTCAATTTCATTATCAGAATCTTCTTCGGTCACATCATAAAAATCTTCCTCACTTAAAGATCTCATAAGTCGGTCTTAGATTTTATGGCCGCTCTTTCTTTGCTACCTTCAGAAAGATGTCGTCTCATTATTTGAGATATCTCTTTTGATACTCGCAAGCATCCTTCCACCTGACCGGGTACATGTGCTATATGCTGCTTCAATCTAGTGATACCACCATGGACTTGTTTCTCACAATAATTACACTTCACAAGTTTTCTACTTCCACCAACAGGGGTACCATGTTCCTATCCAATATCGCGTTGCTTTGGAGCCATACTGAAATTTAAAAAATTTATCTGTTAAATTAAATTAAAACTCAAATTAACTAAATTAAAACAACATTAAATTAAACTCAATTAATTGAAACTAAATTAAATTAAACTAAACTAGTTTATACTAGATTAAGCAACACTAACTTAATTACCTAACTTCAATAAAATTATTAAATTACCTAACTTAATTACAAAACTTTATTAAATTAAATTAACCTAAATTAAGTTAACTAAACTAATTTAAATAAATTAAACTCAATTAATGAAATTAAATTAAATTAAACTAAACTAGTTTATACTAGATTAACCTACACTAACTTAATTACTTAACTTCAATAAAATTATTAAATTACCTAACTTAATTATAATTACAAAATTTTATTAAATTAAATTGACTTAAATTAACTTTAACTAAACTAAATTAAATTACATTAAACGCAAATTAATTAAACTGAGAGAGGGAGAGAGGAACAGAGAGAGGGAGAGAGATGGAGACAAAGGAGAGAGAGAGGGAAACACAGTGGAGAGAGAGACTGAGAGAGAGATGAGAGAGAGGGAAAGAGAGAGAGACAGAGAGAGGGAGAGGGGGAGAGAGACTGAGAGGGAGAGGGAGAGAGAGAGTCCGACACAGAGAGAGATACAGAGGGGGAGAGAGTCCGACAGAGAGAGAGACGGAGAGAGAGAGTCCGACAGAGAGAGACAGAGAGAGAGAGAGGAGAGAGAGAGACTGAGAGGAGAGAGTCCGACGGGGAGAGAGAGAGACCGAGAGAGAGAGGGAGAGAGAGAGACAGAGAGAGAGTCGCTGTGGGAGAGAGAGACGGAGAAAGAGAGGGAGAGGGAGAGGCACAAAGAGAGGGAGAGGGGGAGAGAGAGAGACTGAGAGGGAGAGAGGGAGAGAGAGGGAGAATTACCTGCAGACGGCGAGGGCGACGCGGCGAGGGCGACGCGGGGGGACGGCGAGCGCACGCGAGAGAGAGAGAGAGATCAAATCTGATCCTCTCTCTCCCTCAGCGCTTATAATCGGGGGTCACGGGCGCCGAGTCGACCCGGATCGGGTCCGACTCGGACGCGACTCGGACTCGGTCAACTCGGGCGTCCGAAACAAAGCGGAGGTGGCCGAGTCGGATACGACTCGGCCGAGTCGTATCCGACTCGGCCGATACTTCGAACAGTGGCCTCTTCCTTTCTCTGTAATCAATTCAGTGGGGGCATTATTTCTTTTCAAAACCTACAAAATCATATGAATGTTGATATATGATCAATATACCAACATTTATAGGATTTCGATTTCAGTAACTAGATCATCCTTAAACATACCATAATAGTAACAAAAATTGGATAAAAATGCATTGTCTTCAATAAGATTAAGAGGATCAAGATATGTGACAAAGTTGTGATTTCTATGAAATTTAGTCAACCAACAGGACATATATGGAGTGTAAATTCAGTAAACAGGAAATCTGAGATTATAGTATTGTGAGACTAGATGGACAAGAACTACCGATGAACAGTTGTTTTAAGTACTTGGGTTCTATTATCCAAAAGGATGGGGAGATTGATAGTGATGGCAACCATAGGATCCAAGCCGGCTGGTTGAAATGGAGGAGCGCAACAGGAGTTTTATATGATCGTAACATTCCGTTATAGTTGAAGGAAAAATTTTATCGGACTGTTATTTGGCCAGCTTTGTTATATAACACAGAATGCTGGGCTATAAAGATATATCATGCCCAGAAGATGACTGTAGTAGAGATGCACATGTTTCGTTGAATGTGGTAACACGCGGAGAGATAAGGTGAAAAATGAGGATATTCGTACTAAGATAGGTGTAGCCTCTATAGAAGAGAAGATGAGAGAAAGTAGCCTACGATGGTTTGATCATGTGCGACGTAAACTTACAGATGCGTCAGTCCGACGAGTAGAGCGTATCAATTTAGGACAAGTTAAAAGAGCGCAGGGGAGACAGAAGAAAATATGGAGAGATAATACGACAAGATATAGAGGCTAAAGGTCTTAGTAAAGGCATATTGCTTGATAGGAATGAGTGGAGAAAGCTGATCCATGTGCCCGATCCGGCGTAATTCTCTTTTGGTTCATGTAGCCTACTCCAGATACTTGGGACAAATGGCTTAGTTGTTGTTGTTGTGTTGAACAGGACATATATTGACTTCTGAAAATGTAATATAGGAGGCAAAACCATATCAAATAAGAAAAAGTCCAAGCTTCTCTTGGGCATGTACTCATATATCAGCATCCTCTCCTCCCCCTGAATGCAGCAACATCCTTTCATCCTTTCCTGTGCTGAAGCTTGGCGATAAGCATAAGCTCATTCTTGAACTCTTCGAGACCTTACACTGATGTCTTGGTGAGTCTCTAAACTCCCATCTCTTGATCCCGTTCAAGCTTTCCCTGTTAATAATGAAATATTAGAATCAAAATATTATTTCAACTTTGCCCTTGTGATCAGTTTCCTATGAACTAATCATGCAACAATGTAACATAATTGTACTGCAATGTACATATCAGAGATCCTATGCATTGTCTTAATAATGCATATAGTTCTACTTTAGAAAATTACAAAGATTACCAATGTGTTACTCTATTAAAATAAAAGATGTTTACCTTGTAAACTGGTCTAAACCCACCATCTCCAAGTTTATTTACAGCTGCAAAGTTGTCAGTTCCAGCAGCAATGATGCCAAATCGAATATAGGAAGGTCCAGATCTTCATCCCTTGTTGGTTTGTGCAATGACTGTTCATTGAAGGAAATTGTTGCACCAAGCAAACCTGAACAAAAAAGTGATCAAATCAGGCTTCGGTTGTAGCCCATTTGATTGAATTACAAGGGATTAGAGAGTCATTAGACTTGAGTTTTAATCATGTATTGTTCACAATGTGTTACCTTATCCTCTCTCTTCTTCTTCCTTCTCAGCAGGAAACAACCAACACAATTCAGTAGCAGACCTCCAGCAACGAAGCTCACCACGATCTCGACTGTGAGATTTAGCGAGTGGTGTACCTGAAACGTCAACACCGTCGTGTTAACATAATCTTTAAGGCACTGCTTTATGCGCCATGATTTATCAACATACCAAACAGTTTGGACACATGTTTTATTTCTGCCTGTTTTGTGTATATATTACATGTGATGAAATTTTTAAGATGTGTGGATGAATGGAAACCTGGCCATGTTTCATTCTGTGGTTGTTGGTTACATTCAAAGGGATTTAAAAACCTTTCTGTGAGATGTTGACAGAAATAAGTCTATTTGAGGTAGTGCATGGTTTTCGACCCAGGCAACTTATAAATTTGATTCTTATGGTACATTATCATTTTAGAGTGTCTGAGTCAGCTGTATCATTTGCATCGCATATTCATGAATTGCATAAAAAGAAAAGCACTTAAATTCAGAAAAATAATGCAAATTATAAAGCTCATGTAGATCTGCACAAAAAGACCGACAACATAGGAGACTGTGATGGTTCAGATTCGTCTGGAACGGTATCTGTGGGCACTGTGAAGAAATTACATGTACGCAGTATAGTAGGGCCTTAAAATTTTTTTTAGAAAGATTAATTTTAATGCATATATAATAGATCTTTCACTTGATTTTTACATTAGTTTCTTTTTAATATTGAAGATCTAGTTACTTGTAAAGGTCTAAATTTTTCTCCTGATAATTTATTGTTGGATGAGCCTTCCCCTAAACCTATTTTTAAGGGACTCTTATTATCTTCACTTCTTCCAATACAACTCACCTACCGGGCAGAACAAATTGATGATCAGGTTGTCTCTACTCGAGACGATGATTATCAAAGGTTTTTTCCCTTTGAAAAGGACCAGCTGATTCTGAGAATACTTGATTAATCGAGATGATTTTCAACGGTTAGATCCTGATCATCTAGAGCATTGTGAAAGCTAAGGAGGTCTACAATCGACAGGGTTGAGTTTTCTCCCATTCCGGGGGAATGATGGAGACATCACTTCAGAATTTCGAGTCTACACCAGGAGCTGGCGCTGCATTTTATCATTATGGTTCGATTAGAGCATGTGAGCTCGAGTCAGATGAGACTAGTTATCTTTAATCTTTTATTTTAATTAGTTGTTTTATTTAGTTTTTTTAATTATTTATTTTTAGCCTTACATTGGTTGTGGTGGGATTCTTCTTCTTGATGTTGGCCTATATAAAGTTAAAATTATTGTTTAAGTTTTGAGTTACTGATGAAAAGAAAATTTGCTTGCTGAATCTTTGAGAGTATGTATGTAGGTGAAAAATTCCAAAGAAAGAATCCTAATGTTTCCTACCGGATCAATATTGTAGAGATCTCAGGGAAGATACCTAGATGTCTTAAGAAAGAATTGTCATAGAATAACTTTCACGTCCACTAAGAGCTCCAACAAATGAAAGATCGAAAACTGAAGTCTAAAAGAGTTGGTCAGGCCTGAAGACCTATCAGGGAATTCAATAGTATACTTGCTATGCTAAATGACCCACGAACAGAGATTTTGATCAAATGACATCTTCTTGTTTCTAAGCTGCATACAACTTGGGATTAAAAGGTCATGATCTTAAAGTCACTTTGGTGGTTTAATCTTTTCCTGACCTGGCTTTATAGTCTTTGCCTCCTATGCTCTTGAATTCCAATACAAAGACTGCCAATTTGAAAAAGAATGCAGTCTCACCTTTGGTTTCTTTACAATCTTGGTCAGCTTCTTTTGATTGGCATCTGATGTGAAGAAATACAAAATGTGAAGGTGATGCATTGATCCTGCAAGCATATTAGCTAGGTTTTATGAGTGTTCAAGACTAAGAAAAAACCTATCTCAAAAGTGAGAAAGTTACATATTTATTCAGATCACTAACTTGAAGAATTAGAAGAGGAGACTTGAAACTAACATGATTCTGTAGATAAAGCCCAGGCAATATAACGTAGCATTACAACCATATATCTTCATATCTGCTCTGCTGACAATGTCTATTTTGTTACAAAGATGACAACCATGCTAATTTCTGATATCATGTTTTAGTCATATGAACGAAAATCTCAAAAGAAAATACATACTATAAACACTGAATCTTTAAGCTTACATGGTGAAAAACTAATAGAAACTATTCTGTTGATCCTTGAGACAGGGTGATTGAATTCTCAGGCTGTTCAGGTTGCCAGTAATGAAGTGGTTCCTGATCTGTTGCGATGTTCTGCAGTAAAGCAGGAATCGGAGCTGTGTTCACCTCCAGAACTCCCTCTAGAATCTGCATAACCTGCCCCATTGACGGCCTGTGATCTCCAAATCTTGGATGCACCAAACAGCAAGCTTACAGACTCTAGTCAGCTCTTCAATATCCGCAACACCCTCCAGTCTCTCATCCAATACGCTCATCACATCGCCTTCAGTAATCTTTCTTGCAGCCCAAGAAGGATAAAAGCTTAGACTGCCATCCTCCGCATGCAGCATGTTCCTCTTGCCCGAGACAAGCTCGAACAACATCATCCCAAAGCTGTAAACATCGACCTTAGGTGTGATGGGCAGGCCTGAAATCCATTCCGGTGCAAGGTATCCCACAGTCCCCTCATAGTTGTGACCACCCGACTGAAATCTCGGCCAATGAGCTTTGCCATGCCAAAATCTGCCACTTTTGCGCAGAATGTTTCATCCAACAGTATGTTATCTGGTTTCACGTCGCAATGTACAATGCAGTCTCTGCATTTCTCATGGAGGTAAGTCAATCCCCTTGCAATCCCCAGAACAATTTGGTACCTTGTCTTCCAGTTTAAAAATGTTGGGCCATCGCGAAAGAGGTGAGAATCTAATGATCCTTCTGACATGTAATCGTAGACAAGAAGCCGCTTACTGCCCTGAAGGCAGAACCCACGAAGGCGGACTAGATTGATGTGCTGAATGACACCTAAGGTGATCACTTCACTTCGGAATTGCTTCTCTCCTTGCCTTATGCCTTCGAGCTTTTTGACAGCAATGGCAGTTGAATCAGGCACTGTCCCTTTAAAGACTGTACCGAAGCCTCCACTCCCCAATATCTCTGAGAAGTTCTTGGTCATTCTTTGCAGTTCGCTGTAGCTGAATTGAATCAGTGAACCCTCTACTTGTTTCATTGTTCGAGTTTTCTCCCTGCTATAAAGAAAGCTAGTCCAAAGACTATACAGAGGACGGCAATAGCACCGACCATCACACCAAGAATCACTGCAACTGTATTGTGATGCGAACTTCCTGAACTCGGGATATCAGTAGCCAAAAGCCGAAGAAAAAGAGTACTTCCTCCACTATCACCATCATGCAGTTGCTGAAGGTTCCGAAGCTCCCCTTTCCAAACTGAACAACCGCTATTATCATAAGCGTAAGCATTGCAAGAACAATTCTTCATACAGGCAGTTTCACATAATTTTCCACTGTTAACCATCAATTCTCTGGATTTGCAGGCAATCTCACATTGGTCAACTCCAAGAACCCATCTTTATCCCCACACTGCAATCGGGATTTCTCGAACACCCCAAAGTCCAATCATTTAACTCCCAGTCTTGATCATTTGCCGGATGGAACCCGTCACTGCACTGACAAACAGTTGAGCTCTTCTCATCACAGACACCAAAAGGCCCACAGAGAGAGTAGACATCGCAGTGATACAATGGCTGAGTGAAAACGGTCTGCCACTGCTGGCTACTGGTCAGCCAAAACCATTGCTGGAGTTGCCCAGATGTATCCACAAAGCTTCGGCTGAGCAGTGAACTGTCTGCATTGGTATATGTTGCATACTTCCTCTCCTTGTTATCAACAAAGCTAAAATCCAATATTGTGTTCTTCTCTTTTGTTCCAGGGACGTTGTTGAAGTACTGTCCATTCCAGAGCCCACTGGACCAATATATTTTAGACCATTCCAGAGTAACACATACTGATTAGAGCCATCAGGGTCCATACTTTCTGTGAACAAGCCGGTGCCGGATCATCAGAGTTCTTCCATGAGGTCAGGCTCTGATACTCTCCGGTGATCTTGTTCACACCAAGCCAGCCACCCGGCATAAAAGTATCAGTCGGGTGATCAAAACTCTGCCAGAAATAAGAATCAGAGTTCGACCCGTTGATCAGTACTAGATTTCCAGTATCAAGCAGGACTGCAGCAGAGGATTCTGCAGATGAGGAAGTTGAATTGGATGACCAGACTGGGTTCTTTGAGCTGTTTTTAAAGAGGGCTAGATTGCCGGTATCGGTGACTGTGAGCTTGGAAGCTGAAGGATCGGCCACAGGTGCCACTCTGTTTGCTACCCAGATGACTGTTTGACCTGGTATGTTTTTGTACCAGATGCCTATATAGTAGTTGTGGGAGTTACCTGGCGTAAAGAAGCCCAGCTCAAATTTGCCACCTTTGGAGATTATGGTCTGGTTGCCAGTGAGAAACTGGCCTTTTGAGATGGCATCTGATGCTCTGGTTAAATTGTTATTGAGAGAGGAGAAGATGAAGAAGATGAGCAAAAGATGAAGAAAGAATGCTTTTGCTTTCTCGGTATCCATGAGTTCTTCTGTATCATGTGAGAAACAGAAACTAGTTCAGTTTGTCTGTGTGAAACAAGATGGAGTGAGTGGTTAAAGCTTTGGCTTATAAGGCCACCATTGTGTTGAACCATTCAAACTCCTTTATCACTTCAAACAACAGAGACAAATGAATTACTTAGTCTTCCCTAAACTTTCTGGCCAAAAAAGTTGTTTAAGCAATTGAAAATTCATATAGCTGACTGGAGAAATGAGTTAT
>JAVJIF010020269.1:0-97645 GCA_038442645.1 Agave tequilana | reverse complement strand
GAGAGAGACTCACATCAGTGAAGCCCACGACCACGACAAGCCGATGGAGGCTCCGTGGAGGGGAAGGAGGTCGCGGATAGTGTCTAGGGCTTGAGGATCTCGCCGGAAGGAGGTAGGTGTGCTTGTGCTTGTCTACGGAGAAGATTGGGTAAGTGATGTGTTGCTGAAGTAGTTCGCGGAGCTCACGACCATGAGAAAGGATGTAGCTTGGTCTTGGGCACGAAGAGGAGAGGAGGAGATTAGCTTGGCTTTGTTGTGCTTCCTTGCGCATCCACGGCAGAGGTGCAGCACACGGGGTACTGCCAGGCTTGGTGCCGCGTTAGGGATATAGGGCTCTTGCGAAAGGAACACGGTGGAGCTTGGTCTCGGAGGAAGGCGGCAAGTGACGATGGAAGGGTATGTGTTGCTGAGTTCGGCCTGTGGTGCAGAAGGAGAAGGGGGCAAACAGGATGCACGGATGGCCTGGGCTGTGTGTGTTGTTGTTCATGGTATAAGGCTTAGGGGGGTGCCAAGGATTGATGGACAACATGGTGAGGGGCTCAGCCAGAGGTAAGGCTTGGATGATGGAAAGTGAAGGAGGCATGCCAGGGCTTGGGGTGGTTCGGTGGTTGGAGGAAGAAAAATGGTGTGGTTGCCGCGGAGGCTCGCCAGAGGGTGTACGGTGCTTGACGGAGCTATCTGCGTCGTGGATGGGCTCCGGCATTGCCTACGATGAAGGTGGGGATTCCGGCGGAGAGGAGGGTAGGTAAGGTTGGAGCTTCGACAAGGGGGAGGAACACGATGATGCTTGCGTGATAGTTGCACGCCAAGGGGAGAGGGAGCGGTGCATGATGCTGGATGCCATGGGATTGCGGCTACTGGATGGGGGAGGAGAAGTAGGAGGTTGGAGTTGTTGGCCCAGAGGCCCTTCACTCTAGTTTTGATGATGATTATCTCATGTAGTTATAATTTACTAATAATCTTGTGATATTTAGTTTCAGATATTTGATCAAGATATTAGTAGGTGATTAGCTTCAACAAAGGTGTTTTGGAGCTTTCACATGTTGATTCAAGAGCTCGAGCGTCAAGATCGCATCTAGCACTCAGTTGGAGTCCAGGTCGTTGGATCATGTTTGGATCGAGTCGACTTAGAGACGGAGTTCTACAAGAAGATCTCAGTTTGTTTAGTTTAAGATTTTGTTTAGATCATTGTAAGATTAGATAGTGTTGATATGCTCAAGTTCACAATACACACACAAGTTTAAAGTTTCATGTTTGTTTTCGGTTTAACCGATTTTGGATTTCTAGTTCAAATATATGGTTTTCATGAATAGATAGAATCAAAACAAGTTTACAAGTTTTAATGTATATTTGATTGATCTATACACATCTATGCTTCAATACTTAGAAAAATTTATTTTGAAAAGCCTATTCATGTGTTTAGAATTTTGTATTAAACAAAACTTATTTTTGTATTTAATGTCAAAAACATAGATATAATATCTTTCATGTGTATTGGATTCTGTCCATATACAACATGCTTCTAGTTGTTTAAATATCATGTTTTTGTATTTACATGTGTTTTGGAGAAAACGGTTTTCCATTTCAAAAATCCAAGTTTTGAAAAATACGGTTTTTGGTTTAAGACAAATTTTCAAGAACACAAATATTGTTCAAATAGTTTATAATATGTGTTGAATTTTTTTCACACATATTTGTATTTCAAGATATAATAAGAACTGATTTTTTTTGGAATTTATGTGTATTTTATGGGATCTTTTAGAAGGCAAAACCCAGTTTTTAATCCCTAAAATTGGACCTGGCTGTCTGCCGGTGGACTGGTCCGGTCGACCGACGTGCACAGGACGTGCACGCAGCCAAGGCTGGAGGCCGATCGACTGTCAGAGAGCTTCTGCTCTCTGAAAATGGCCCCGATCGACCGCCTGGTCGTCCGGCAAAGAGCTCTGCTCTCTGTTTCCAGTGTCCGATCGACCAGCCGGTCGACCGGTGGCTTAACAGTCATAAATATGACCGTTGGCCGGTCGACCGCCTGGTCTACCGGAAGGGCAATCTAGGCATTTCTAGATTGCAACAGGCAGAATTTTGTGGAGGTTATAAATACCCCATTCTTTAGCTGCTTTCACCATGAATTTCAAGAGCAAAATTTTTTATCTTTCAGGAAGTTTTTAAAGACTTTTAGTGCCAAAAGATTTGATCTTTATTTGTTTTTAAAAGGGTTAGAAAATCAAGAAAAGGAGAAGTCTTTGGGATTGATTTTTGATCATCATTTCTATAGCTATTCTAAAAGTTTCTCAAGAGTTTTTCTTTGTGATTTTGATTTATGAGCTTTTTCTTTTTCTCACACTTGAGCTATCTATCTTATCTATTAGCATCATTGATTTGTGAGAAAGAATTGGTTTGTAGTCTTTGAGATCACCAAGTATTGTAAACCCTCCCTGCTTTGTGATATCCCCCTAGTGAGAGGTGATTGTGTTGGTATCCCTCTAGTAAGAGGTGATAGTGGAGGTTGTTTTGGTATCCCTCTTAGTGAATAGGTGATTGTGGTGTTGTGGCTTTGTGCCTTATCTCTCAAGTGTGGGGTTGATAGTTGTTTGGCTAAGTGCCTATCCCTCTAAGTGTAGAGGTGATTTGTGTTGTGCCTTGCCTCTAGTGAGAGGTTGTATTTGTTGAGAGAGGAGTTGTGTACTTCCAAGTTGTATTTGCCCAAATCCTCAGTGGAGGTTCCCTGTGTGGGTAGTCCTATGTGGACGAGTTAGGAAATCCCTCTGTGTGAAGACGGGGACGTAGAGCTGGGTGCTCGAACCTCGAAACATATCCTTGCGTTTGCGTTTGATCCACTTTCTCTAACTCTCTCTTACATTGTGCATTGTTCATATTGTTCATATCATATACATGCTTGGTTTGATTGTGTGCTCATACTTGTGTTCAACCAAGAGAGCTTCATATAGCTCCTCAACTCTTATTTAGAGGAATTTAGAGGAGATAGTCCAGAGCCCTTCACCAGAAATTCGGCTACACTCTTTGGTTACACTAAGTGTGTTGCATTTAGTTTTTAATTTCACATTATTTGTCATTAGATTAGCCTTACACCTATTCACCCCCTCTAGGTGCACTTTTAGGAGTGGTACAGTGCGCTAGATATGATGGTGGCAAGGGCTCTGCCAATCTAGGGAGGAGAGGAAGAAAAGGAAGATAATGTTGGGAATTAGTTTGTTAGGATAAAATTTATTAGGATAAGATTTAGGTTAAAAAGGTATTGAGTTTGGAAGCTAATGGATATAAGATATAGATTAGGAAGAGATGTATTAATAGATAATGGCTTGGGCCTCTAGGCTCGGATTTGAATGAAAAATAAGGAATTTAAAAAGTGAGCTAGACTTTAGAAGAAAAATAATTAGAAATAGGATTTGGATTTGGGTAAGTTAGGATTATGAGAATTGGGTTGTGGGTTAACGGGTTTGGGTATAGGATTATGGATATAGGGTTTAGGATAATAGGTAATGGGATCACAGGTATTGGTATAAGAAACCTTAAGAATATTAATATCAAAATAATGATATATGTAATACAAATAACAACCATAATAGTAACAACAGCAATAATAATAATAACAACTAATAACAATATAATAACAATAATATTAACACTAATAATTAACAATAATCATAATATTAATAGCAACAACATTATTAATAATAATCACATTAATAATATTAAAAATAAATACTAATCATAATGGGATAATAATAATGGAAATAACTACTACTAGTAATAATAACTAAAAGAAATAATATTAATAATAAGAAGTTGAAATGTTAATGAATAATAACAGTCCAAATAATTATTTAATAGACAAAATAATTTGTATATTTAATAATAATAATAAGCATAAACCAGTTAACAAATAATTATAAGATAATCAGTAAAAAAATAAATACTTCAAAAAATAAAAAATAAAGCATTTTAAATTAGGAATATTACATTTATAGGACATCTCAGTAATAGAATCCCTATAGAATACTCTCCAAAACTGCCACGCTTGCAGCCATAGGAACGCGGTGTTTCTGCGGCAAAAAGGGGAAGCACGGCCTTTTTGTGGAGTCTGGGCATGCGCTTTGACATGTGGCTTCATCTTGTCCACTCATCTGAAGATCTATTCTTAAAAACCTTATTTGCATTCTGGAATTTAAAATAACCTTGTTTTCTAGATAACTTAGGAAACAAGTTATCTATAAATCCGAGTTTTAAACTTGAATTCTCTCTTTTATCTTTGACTTGGGGATGAAGCAACTTAATTTAAATTGACTTTCTCCTTTATCTCTAATCTAGAATAGGATAATTTATAAATTAACTTAGGCTTGATGGGTTTTGGGCTTCTCTTTAACTTGTGGGCTTCTTTTTGGGCTCTTTTCTTTTCTCTTTTTAATTATCAAGGCCTGCATATTACTAAACAATAAAATTATTAAATAGCAGTACTTTATAAAAAATAAATATGAAAATGTAACTAAAAATATACTCTTTTGATGAACAATCAATAAGATTTACTCTCCACTGTCACACGAAGAACTCAGCCTTAAACAAATGGGAGATCTAGTATTCTCCTCTCTTTTGTAATTGGATTGAATCCTTTGTAATTTTTCATCTACTCAAAGAAATTGTACTTCAAATTTTTCCGATCAAATAAGAGATGGAGACTCCGCTGGAAAAATAAATACAGTTTATGGTCTTACCATTCCATGAAAGGAAATTGGAAAGGGATTCTGGTGGGAATAGGTGGGATCAGGCCCTTTAGGATTTATGGCTAATCTTCAGCTATCAACGAATTTGATAAATCTTTACCAGCTACTGTTTGGGTTGGGCTAGCTATGCTATTCCCCTCAGCATAATGAGTTGTCAAGGATTTTTTGTTGAGCTTAAAAGCCAACACTTTCCTCTATCCTTAGCCATTGGAGGCATTGGATGATGTATCTTCTGGGTTTTTGCTCTGCGGATGACGTCTAGAATCTCACTGTGAATTAAAAAAGTGAATAAAAAACTCTGTGGGAATTTTGTCTAGAGATTAACATTCATCATGAATCCTCTCTGATCTTCATTCAGTTATCACACTTTGATATGAATATGGAAACACTGAAAAGATTCTGCAACAATGCATCACGAATCTTCTTCAATGTGTTTGTTTTGAGAAGCCATCATATAAACTCATTCAATCCACCATGGGAGTCGTTCAATCGCCATATCTTGATATGAATATGGAAAATTTGGAACAGTTCTAAAAAGATGCGTCATGAACCTTCTTTAAGGAGTTTGGCTTAATAAGACATCAGATAAACTAATTAAATTCACTATGAGAATCAATCGAATGAACAAGAGAAGGGAGACATGCCACCATTACATATGAAAAAGTTAAGCTAGATAATCCATCCTTCGGGATCAAGAGGGATGATCAGGAAGAAGAGTGCCTAAAACTGTGGCTTAGGCATGCTCGACTTCAAAATGTGATATATTCTTCTAAATTAAAGATGGATGCATGTATATATATATTAGAGAAGAGTGACAATGCTAAAAACTGACATTTTGTCTTTATCTTTTCTTCAATATTTATATCATGCATCATAATGTTACCAATGTTCGGTCAGCTCGACGTCGATCGACAATGATGTGATCCATTGAATGAGAAAGCTTTTCTTTGGTGCTCTCCCTAGCATCTTGGATCTTAAACCCTAATCCATCTAATTGATCAGGGTGAATCTTCGATCAGAGGTATAATGTTAACTTGATCATGAGAAAGGTGACAAGGCTAAAACTGGAGTTTCTAGCTTTGTCATTTCTTCGATATTGACATCATGCATCATATTGTCACCAATGTTCGATCAGCTCAATGTCGATCGACCGTGATGTGATCCATTAAATGAGAAGGCTTTTCTTTGGTGCTCTTCCAAGCATCTTGGATCCCAAAACTTAATCCATTTGATTGATCACGAAAGTTTCAATTAGAGGTGTAGTGTTGAACATGATCAGGGATAGTACTTCTTTAAGAATTTCCTGTTGACTGGCATTATGTGCGTGTTGCCATTTGGATTTGTAAGGTGGTAAGCTCTGTTTGAGTAGACCATCTCTACTACATAAGGTCCTTTCCACTTAGGCAGGAATTTGTCTTTGGTCTTGTATGTCAACCATGGGTCATTTGACAGCGAAGACAAGATCACCATTCTTGAAAATTCATTCATTGACTGCTTTTGTGATTTGAGCTTGGTAAAGCTCGATTTGTTACTGAGCTTGGAGTTATTTATCATCCAAAGCTTTCAATTCTTGGATATGTAGTCGATGCTTATCCTCGTGTGTCATCTCTACCGCCAAGGCAAATAGAATTTAAATCTCGTACGGCTTCACATCCATATATCAAGAAGAATGGAATAGCCTTCGTTGGGTTCTAACCATTGTGTGGTAAGCCCAGACACACTATCCTAGCTTCTTATCCTAGTTGCGTTGACTTTTTAGATGAACTTCTTGAGAAACTTTTCGATAGTCTTCTTAAAGACTTCTGCGAGACCGTTGGCAACTAGGTAGTATGCCATTTAAGACAGACTTTAAATTTTGAATTTATTACAAAATCTCTAAAATGCCTGGCTCACGAATTGGGGCCCATTATCGTGGACGATTCATTATAGCATGCCAAAGCGGAATAGGACATGATGCTTGATGAACTTGACCACGTCGGACGTCTTTCTTCCTTCAGGGGGATAGGAACTGCTTATTTTTAAAAGTAATCGGTTATTGCTAGAATGAACCGATGTCCTTTTGATATTGGAGGGTGATGGGTCCAATGATGTCTATTACCCACTTCTCGAATGGCCATAAAGAAGACGTTGGGTGAAGATGTCCTGGTGCTTGGTGGATGAAGTCACTGTGGATCTGGCAGGCGTGACACCACTTAGCATAGGCGCCAGCATCAGAATTCATCTTTATCCAGTAGTAGCCAGGTCTTCAGAGTCAGTCTTCAAGTTTGGTTCTAGGTTAGTGAACTCCGCACATACCATCGTAAGCTTTCCTGAGGGCTTCCTCTACCTCTTTATGCAAAAGGAAGCGAAGCAAGATTCCATCATACGATCTATGATATAATATTCGTGATCGCATTGTAGTAGAATCGAGGCGCTTTCCTTCTGATGGTAGCTACCTCCTTGGAATCATTAGGTAATATGCCTTATAAGACATAGTCGATGAATGAGAATCGCCAATCCCTAAGTTTCAGTTCTATTGAGGTTTCAAGAACCTCTTGACTTGAAGACTTCGTTTTGGAGTCTGATTATTTTCAAGGGCTTCGGACAGTACATGTTACGGTTGTGTACGAGTACCTTCTCTGTCGCTCTGGCTGGAAGACCCAATGAAGTGGCGAGGGATGCCAATGCATTCGCATGTGCATTCTATTGGCGAGATACATGGTTAATGTAGAAGCTTTTGAACTTCTTTCCATGTTAATGGTGCACCAAGTCTTCATGTCGGACTTCGTACTCCTGCAAACCTAGTTGACGATGAGTTCTGAATCACCATATGCTTCGAGATTCTTGACGCCAATCTCTTCTGCAAGTTGCATTCTGATTAATAGAGCATTGTATTCCGCAACGTTATTGGAACACGGCTCAGCTAACGATAATGTGTGAGGAATCACGTAGCTCAGTGGAGATACAAGTACTACCTCCACTTTTGCTACGATGTTTCATGTAGGACCCATTCATGATAGGCCATCAAAAAATAGTTGTTGGGTTATGCAAACTTCAGCAATCTCGTATGGGAGATCTTCCTAAAGTTTGGTTGTTCTTAGATTTGGATGTTCAGCTAAGAAATCTGTTACAGCTTGAACTTTTGTAGCTTTCTGTGACAAGAATCGCTTCTCATATTGCGAGAGCCATATAAGCCATTTTGCCAATCGGCCATTTAGTGATATGGTTTCATCATAAGTAATCTCAATGGATTAACCTTCGAGATGACGTGAATAGTCTGGCCCACAAAATAGTATCGCATCTTTTGGATTGCAAAAACCAAAGCTAGACATTCCTTTTCAACTGGATTGTAGTGATGATCAGCTCAGATCCTGGTCTGCTTAGGTAGTAAATTGCTTGCTCATAGCCCTGGTCATTATTCTAGGCAAGTAAAGCTCCCAAGGAATGATCTATAGCTCTAACATATGTTAGGAAGGGTTTCCCTGATACTAGAGCTGCCAGGATAGGTGGATGTGTGAGGTATCGCTTGTTTTTCTCGAACGCTTTTTGGCAAGTTGATTAAGGGTTTACCTGCACAAAAAAATACAGAGTTAGAAACGTGCTAGGTTCTCAATGCTATCGCTATAGCAAGTGACTATTCGGGTCGTGATCCACAAGGAGGGACTATGATGGAAGTAGTTAAGTAAGTCTTACTTTCTAAGTTATTATTAACTGGTTAAACAAATCTTCTTTGTTTTAGAAAGGGAAAAAATAAGTTAATGGTAGAAAAGGAGGAGTTGATGTTTTTGGTGTTTTGAAATGAAAAGAAAACTAAGTTAAAGGAAAGAGGAATAAAGAGAGAAGAAATGTTAGTTTTGAATATGTGTTTCTAACCTTGGAAATAAAGAAAGAAAGAATTAAAAAATACTTACTTACCTCCTTGAAGCTTGCTTTACCTCTGATTCATATTAACGACTTACTTTGGCTTGAAGACGATCGTAGCATGGTATATAGGATCTTTCCCATTCCTGACGTTCTATCAAACAAAGCTACAAGCAGAAACTAAAATCATTAAAGAATTTTAACTATTAGAAACAGATGTCTATCACCATAAACCATCAGTGGCACTTACAAGGGCAAGGCATAATCGAGGCTATCAGATTCATTTGGATTGCAATCAAGGAAGGAGGTAAATAAAAGAAGAATAAAAAAGTAAACTTTGATTAAGATTGAAAATTGATGAAAGAAAGGAATGAACATTACATTGTTGTCACTCTCAACATAACTCTCTTTTTACATGAATCTCTGTCTAACCCTAGTTTACAAAGAAACTAAAAAATTATATTAAAAGAGAAAAGAAAAACATAACTTAGAACTAAAAAAAGCCTAAACTAAACTTTCTGCTAATAGTGTCTGTTTGCCTTCAGAGATTGTAGTATTTATAGGAGAAAATGGAGAGGGGAGCATGTGGGGAGATAACACCAAAAAACACTTAACATATACCTCTGAGATTGTGGCGAAAATGCGGCTTTTGCCACGTTTTCGTGGCCCAGATCTGGCGTTGGGCTAGATTCAGGGGTGTGTGGCTTCTCTTGTTTATATACTCCCTTGTATATGGGTAGAATTCCCTCCAAGCTTTTGGATTTGCAATTATCTCCTTGATTCTTCAAGTTACCCAAATTAATCCAAATAAATTCGGATTAAATGGAATAGATTTTGGATTATCTTCTCCTTTTTCATTAATTGCACCTGCAAAATTTAGATATTAAGATAAGTAAATAGCAGGGATTATTGCAAGATAAATGTAGGAATGTAATACTAATAAATGCAAAATACGTGTACGATCACAAGCGCTATCCCAAACAAATGAGACTCCCTTCTTCATCAACATGGTGAAGGGTTGGCAACATCCTGAGAGATTTGATATAAATTCCCGATGTAAGCTATTCGTTCTTGTAATCCTCTGAATTCTTCGAGGTTTCTTGGCATCTCCTGAATGGCGCGAACTTTCTCAGGGTCGTGGTGGATTCCCTTGGATGTAATAACAAATCCAAGGAACTTGCCACTGGCCACCCCAGAAAGGACTTTAGGTTCATCTTCAGTTGATACGCCTGCATGATGTCAAATACTCTCTTCAGATCTACTATGTGATCGCCTTTGTCCCAGCTTTTCACTGCATATCATTTATGTAGCACTCTACGGTCTTGCTTATGTGCTCGTGGACTAACTATATTCATCGTTCGTTAGTGTGTTGCCCCTGCATTCTTCAATTCAAAAGGCATCATGGTGTAGCAGTATACTCCCGGTGATATTCTAAAGGACGTATACTTCTCATTTTTTGGATACATTTTGATTTGATTATATCCTGAGAAGCCATCCATAAAGGACATCCTCTCGAAATTGCACGTGTTGTAAATTATAATATCCTATATGGGGATAAGGAACTCGTCTTTGGGACAGGCGATGTCCAGATCGCAAGATGTGGACTGCAGATGGCTCCAGATGAATACAGTCTTCAGGGTTGGAGGTTATTCCAGGATGACATGAGACAAGGAGCTTCCGAGGTGGAAGAGTCTTTGGTATGAAGGTTGACTTATGTGCATTCTGAAGTGACTCCTGGAGGAAATGGAGTGATGGAGGCACTGGGGAGATGTGAACATCTTAGTGGGAGACGTTCTGTTGCTTGGACACGTGTCAACATCTTGAAGATGTTTAATTTTTGACGGTCATATATGCCCTTGCTCTTTCTCTTGCGGAAACCTGTAGGAGGGAAGTCGGAAGAGTGGAGTTGGTAGAGATCCTTGAATGCTTTGACTTCTTTTTGATGTCTGTGAACAGGGGAGGTTTAGATCATAAATGTGAATCTTCTGGATTGATTTGGAGATCACGTGGCTGGCTTATGCTGGAACATCAATCGGTTACGTTGCTTGAAATATGTAGCTGGCATCTTTTTGAATCCTGGTGCTATAATGGCAGAAATCGTGTGGCAGAGGCGGTTGGTATCTTGTTGATTTTGTTGACCGATGATTTTGGGACGTGAATTAACTTTTTGGGGATCAGTATTTAAATTGGAGATATTTCAGTTCCTCCTTCTCTATTTATAAATACGACAAAGTCTTCAGTGCGAAAGTCACATCTGTTTTCTTCTTCAGAAAATTCTTGCTTCAAAATTGCTTGTTCTCAGTTTCGCTGCTATGTCTTCCTTCTTCTTCATCAGGTAGAGGAAAGAAGGGATAGGATAGAGACGGTGGAAATAAATAGCGTAATATGTCAGTAGTTATGATGGGCCTCTCACAATATGTCAGTCAACAGGGCTCTGCTGTCAGAAAGGATAGCTAGGTCTCCTGCTTCGGCCTGGTTTGTTTGTCTGATTTCCAGTAGGATCAATCCGTTCTCATCTTGGAGCTTGAAGTCTTTCTTTCTTAATAGCGTATTTAAGGTCGGAGTGGACGCTGAGCTGGACGGTTATGGAGGAGGATGTGACTCAATAAAATTTTTGCTTATTTTAGAGTCTTTATTCTACTGAACACCGTTGCCTCGCTCTTGGAGACTCTTTCTTGTGGCGAGAAACTGGAGGGTAGTTTGAGGGGTGTTTTCATAGGGACATCGCCGATGAAGCACTCCTTCCTTCCAGAACTCTGACCTCCTCAGAACAAAGATCGATATTATCATTAGCTTGTGTCATCACTAGCTTGTGTCATGGAGCGCCACCTTGGTCGAATATCGTTGCCTCACGTGTCTTGCTGAAATTCGTCTGGTTTACTTGGAGGCGTATTTCAGGTGGAGAGGAGAAGGTTCTTCATTTGAAGGATCTCTTATTTTGTGAAGGAACTTCTTAGAGCTTCTTTCGGGGTCTTCTGGGTAATGGTGTGAGCAATGAGTTTATACCTTCTGATAGATGTTCTCTGTAGGACATGCTTTCCAAGTTCAAAGGTAAAGTTGGACGTAGCGGCAAGATGGAAGGGTCAGATCATCTGTATTTCTTTTCAAAAAGTGTAACACAGAACTGTAATGGTGTTTTGTTCTACTCTTGTTAGATGTAATCAAATATATATTTGAAGGGATGTATTTGGAATGGAAAGATTTGGAATAAATATGTTTGTACTTTGGGAATGAAAATGATTGTGTAGATCTTGCCTGGTTTGTTTCACTGTTTGCTTTTTGAGATCAACATGATCACGGCTCTTCGGAGTGTCATTCTCCATCATTGGTGTGATTGGTTTGACTTGAGAATTAGTAAGCCTGCAGTGTTGTTTCCGAATGAGGGTTGTCCCATTAGAGATAGCTGCAAACTTTTATGGCTCTGAGTGGTGAAAGTCTCAGCGGTGGAGTTAGATTCACGTACGCTTTCGAGTGGCGATTCGGCCCATCAGCTGAGCTATGAGCTTGAATCTCTTAGAAGGGAGAATCCATGCCACAGAGTAGGAGCTCCGAGTAGAGGTCGAACTCACAATGAATAGAGCTCGCGGGTTGGCATTTATGTTTCATGCCTGGTAGAGAGAAACTACCAGAGTATAAACGCCTGAAGGGGCCAGCAATACGACATTTTTGTTTCGCAGCTGTTAAAGGGAAACTATCAGGGGTACAAATGCCTGTCAAAAGAAGGAAGGAAGGAGTTAATGCGCATAAGCATGCAATGGAACAACTTATGTAACACCCCGATTATTAAAATCCTTATTTAATATTCTAATACTTGATTAATGGGATTATACAAGATTATCTGAGGTAATTTAAATTTAATTTGTGTAATTTTGAAATTTTAAAAATTTTGGAATTTGGATGTGGGATAAATTGGAGATTTTATATTATGTACATAATACGTATGTGTTAAGTGTGTGGGAAAAAAAATTTATACAGTCAACCTTGCATATATACATTTATATATAATTATACATAAAATTGTGTATGTAAATTCAAGTAATAAATTGGTGAATAAGTATATTGTGTAAATAAAAGGGTATACAACCAAATATAAAGAAAATACTATAATAGTATATTCATGAAGACTTAGTGGAATGGAGTAGGTGTGCATGAGGGGAGATGATGGATGGCTAGGATTTTGCTTTGGATTTATGTGTATTAGTGGCATGATGAGATGATAGATTTGTGAATATATATATATATATATATATATATATATATATATATATATATATATATATATATATATATATATATATATATATATATATATATATATAGACACACACACACATATATATACATATATATATACATACATACATATATATATATATATATCACATATTTATTGTGGGGAGTTTTGTGCATAATGGAAGATATTACTTCCATCATCCCTCTTTCTTCATCCCTAACTTTTCACCAGTTGAAACCCATCAAAAGAGCCCAACTCTCAAGAGATGGAGATCAAAATCCCCCTTCCTCAACTCCTCTCTCTCCCTCTCTCATTACATCTCTCTCTCTCTCTCTCTCTCTCTCTCTCTCTCTCTCTCCCCCCTCTCTCTCAAAATCTCTCTCCCTACTCACCCTCTCCCTCTCTCCCTTTTGGATCTGTGTGACAATAGCAAGGCGGGCTAGGCGGCCAGCCGGCCAAGCAGCAGCAAGGAGGCAGAGATGAGGGAGTTCCTTAAACCTACTCTCTTTCATTTTCTCTTGTAAATTTTGTGAAATAAATAAATTTTGGTGAGTAGAAATTTGTATGTCTATTATTCTATTGTTAAAATTAGAATGATGATGGTAGATCTAAAATTTAATTAGGGTTAATGATGTTTGGGTTAAAACCTTATTTTGAAATTTTAGAGTATAAGAAGCTAGATGTAGTAAGATATGTGGAATTAAGGAAAAGAATGATTTTTATGTGAATAATAAAAAATTATAATTAAATAAAAAACTTACTAGTTATATTTTCAATTCAGTTGAAGATGTTAGAGAAATTGGAGAGAAAAACCCAAAATTTGAACACAAATTAATGGATGTGCAAAATCTGTCAAAAACCTGCAAGCTGCAAATAGTTGCTCAATTTGTCAGTGTATTAAGATCTAAGGATACCATGTAATATGTCATTAGAAATATAATTAATTCTAGTTTCCAACGGTCTTACCATGTTCCTCTTAAAGTTTTGTGTCAAGAGTTATGGCTGAAATAATACAGGCTAGTTGTAAACCATTAAAGTGATGAAGTTGCAGAAATTTTGAGAAGCTGATAAATTTTCGCCTATTCAGAACTATTTATGTTAGTATAGTAGGTTATATAATATATAGTTAGACAGATAATTAAGTGTATCTTCTAGCGGAGGTTGCTGTGTCTTGTTCTGATGAAAAAAGTAAAAGTTATAATGAAAAAACCGTCTGTTACTTTGAAGGACAGAGCTGCAGGATGTCTTTTAAACAGTAAGTTTCAATCTAGTTACCTTTATTAAATCAGTCTATTTTTAGTATATAATATGCCATTAGAAAGAATAGAAGTATATTTTCTAATGGTTCTGATTGCATCCCTATTGAATGATGGAAGTAGGAGCTATTGCCGTAATACCGCAACTAGTTCATAATTCTATATAGTATAAGACTTCCATAGTTGAGTCATTTTAAGCCTTATTGACTAACTATTTTAAACCAACATGATCATGCATCATAATAGAAATTCTAAGAGTTTATTTTTCAATGGTTCTTGTCATGTCCCATTTGTATGTGTGATAGAAGTTATTGTCCAAATACTATGAGTAGGCTGAGGAATTTTGCCAGAATTAGATAGTGTAACCTGTGAATTTAGAAATTATGAAATGATATACAAGTTTTAACTTGTAATGTTATTGTAAATTATTTCTCGTTGGGAGACTAACAATGTGTAATTTATGAACATGAAATTTTGACTAAAAATAAAACGATAAGAGGAGTTTGTTATTCACAGTTTAAGAAGATTTATACCAAATATAATTCATCACACAATTGGGATCAAGATGCTCATAATAATTCAAATTATGTATCTAATAGTTTAATTAACAAGTTATACTAGTAATTGTGATAACTGGATGATTAAGACTTTATAGCTAAGAGAAATAATCACGTGCTTAACAATGATGCTTTGGTTTAGGCCTTAAAGAATCATGATTACTCAATAAAATATTTTATCCTTATGATGAGTGAACTTTGAACTTAAGAAGTTTCATATAGGTATGACAATTACTCTGGATACCTTCAAGAACTGTTATTTAGCTATAATTCTAAATTGGCAATCGAGAATTGGCCTCTTATTGCGAGTCCTATCATGGTTCTACATGGAACTTTTAATTAGGAACCTGCGACTATCAGACATAACAAATCAATTACCCTTTTAATACTTTTAGATCTCGTTACAAATTCTCATAGAGTATTATATACAGTAGGATAGGTATCCCTTTTCATTTTAATACTTCGTGAAAACTCTTGGAAATAATACTTCACCTCAAACTATAAATAACTCATGTTCTGCCTCAATACGAGATGTAAGATATTTATCTCCTGCATAGAAAGACTAAAAAAGGTTACTTATGAGTTAGTGACAGTTGTCACCAATAAACATCTTACTACTTACAAATTTTATGAAAACATAGAAAGATAAATATTTTTATTATGAACATCGCTATCTTGTATCCTAGTGTTGGAAATCTCCTAGTTGTTCCTCATACTCACGATATATATATATATATATATATATATATATATATATATATATATATATATATATATATATATATATATATATCTGTGTGTGTGTGCGTGCGCGCGCGCGCGCGTGCGCGTATGTGTGTGTATGACTACTCTCGAACTGGCACAAGTGTGCATTTACAATGTATAAATATTGTTAAGGTTGAAAATGAGCCCTTATAATCATAGTACTCGAATCAAAATTTATCGAAAACAAATTATCAACCAATTGATTATTTAATCATAATGTCTGAGTCAATGGCACTCTAATATTAGTATGCAGTATGGATTATAATTGATGATACAGATGAAAATTTGTAGATATGCACAAAGAACGAATTAGACTCTAAGTTGTAGATCATTACAGTGTTAACTTGTAACTTATATATACAGGTTGTTATACCTCATGGATAATGAGATGCTAAAAATAAAAAAAAATTAATATATGTTTAAAGAGATAATTTAGTAGAATAATTAGTTAAGTATATAAGTTAATCAAGCTCTTGATTTTGGATAATTTATGTATTATAAAGTGGATATTAGACCATTAATGTTAATGAAGGACATAATAATACCAAATCATGTTGTGTATAGAAGTAAAAATTGATGACTTGATATTTTATATAAAGATAGACGTATTTATACATATCTGTATAGTGAATATGTAAGTACATGAATGATGGATATAGATGTAAATGATATGTATGTTTGAATATGTGTATGCACTAGAAATTCACATAAGCTTTATCGTGTGTGATATATCGATCATATGATTGGTGATTTGAAAAAGTATATCGTAATGTAACTGACACTGTGTGTTATGTTGATGGTTGATATGTATGTGATGTTGTGTACACATGTCATATGTATTTATATGCATGCATGGAGGAATGGCCCGTGCGAGGGCTGATAGGAGCCGAAGAGGGTGGTCGATGAGTTAACAGAGTTATTGATGGAATTATAGGCGAAGTTATTGGTAGAGCTATCGGCAAAGTTATTGGTAGAGTTATCGATGAAGGTTAATGGTGATGCTTTTTATAGTATACATTTGGGGTCTGAAGGGGAGTGCTCGAATGATATACATTTATTTTTGTTTGGTATACATTTGGGGTCAGAAGGGGGTATCCGAATGACATACATTTGTTTTTGTGTGGTATACATTCGGGATCGGAAAGGGAGTGCTCGAATGATATACATTTATTTTTGTGTGGTATACATTCAGGGTCAGAAAGGGAGTGCTCAAATGATATACGTTTATTTTTTTGTTCGGTATACATTCGGAGTCGGAAGGGGAGTGCTCGAATGATATATATGTATTGTTCGGTATACATTTGGGGTCGGAAGGGGAGTGCTCGAATGCTATACATATATATTGTTTGGTATACATTTGGGGTCGGAAGGGGATTGGTCAAATGGTATATAGACGGGAATAAGATTGGGTGATATCAGTGTATCATCATGTGTAATGAACAGTATGATTATATGATAAGTGTATCACTAAGAGTGCACTGAGATGTGATGATACGTAATAAGATAGTATTATATTATCATAGTCTGTATATTACTGTGTGTGGTAATTGAGACACGTGTAGGTGGTATGTCGTATGCACATATAAAGAATTTAATAACAAATTACATATGTCATTGCATTTTGAACTGGTATATCATATGATATATGGCAATTGAAATATAAAAAAGTATAAGGGAAAATGACCATAAGGGGGTTAGAATGTTTCAAAATAAGAACATAAGAAAGTCTATTATGATTATTTAACTTGTGTCGTACTATCAATTTCCTATTCATTTAGTCATGTTCAAACTTATATTCATTTTTTCGGAGTGAAATCTTATTTCATATGGTAACGAGTATTTCTTTCTTTGATTCCTTATAAGACTCTCATAACTGAGCTGTTGAGCTCACCCCCTACAGATTGTTTCATGTTTTTCAGGTCATGGCGATATGGAGGTCCAACTTCAGATTATGGGCGTTGTGTTGAGAACTCACAAACTAATGAAAGTATTATAAATATAATTATGTGTTAACATTTGTAAAGTCTTATTGTACTGCTCATAGCCATATTCGATATGTATTTGTAACATGTATTATATTCGTTAGATGTATTTATGTAGGATGATTTAGCTTGTGATGATTATGATTAGTTGGATTTAAAGTAGTTCTGAGTTATACTGTGGATGCCGAGAGATACTCTCGAGCTCATTATATTATGATTATTGGAATATTATACATGGATAAGTAAGCGATGTTAAGCCAAAATACTATTATGATTGCGTGGATGTTTGCTAATTTACTATGTGTTGGAATTAAGAATAAGTAGGCTGATGTTGGCCGAAACTATTTATGATTTTATATTGTATATCTGGTCAAATCAGTATTCACAAAGGAGGTGCAGCCGAAATTTTCAAGAATTTGGAGATGATTATGATAATCTGTTGATAAATAAAGATATTTATGTTAATTGAGCTCATTAGAATCTTGGAATTTTTCAACTTAAATTAAAAGTTAGATGCAGCATAATAAGAGTTATGAAAAAACTAATATAACCAACAGAAATTGAATAGGTTATGGCAAGAAGACTATGTATACTCTGCTTTCAATCTCACGAGACTAGTACATTGAGGGGATAATCCATACAAGAAAGTCCTCATATATAAACCATGTGTCTTGTGTAATTATGGGCTAAGCATACGTAACCCGCGTTATCTCAGAATGAACAATCTATGTAAACATACGCAAAGGAGGTGTTCAGACAATACCTAGATGATTGTGCTCTTCGGAACGTTCGAGTTCTCCAGCATGTAACCACATGAAACTAGTACGTCGAAGGGATAATCCAAATAAGAAAACTCTCATGTATATAAAATACACCTAGAGGGGGGGTGAATAGGTGTATGGCTAATCTAATGACAGATAATGCGGAATTTAAAAACTAATTACAACACACTTAGTGTAACCAAAGAGTGTAGCCAAATTCCCAGTGAAGGGCTCTGGACTAACTCCTCTTGATTCCTCTGAATAAGAGTTGAGGTACTATATGAAGCTCCCTTGGTTTAACACAAGTATGACACACAAACAAACAATACCAAGCATATAAGTATGATATGAACAATATGAAATAATGCAAGGCACAATATAAGAGAGAGAAAGTTTAGAGATAGTGGATCAAACGCACACACCAAGATATGTTTTGAGGTTCGAGCCACTGCTCTACGTCCCCGCCTTCTCACAGAAGGATTTCCACTATAGCATCCACACAGAACTTCTCACACAAGGAACGTCCACTGAGGATTTGGGTAATACAAACTGGGAGTACACTACTCCTCTCTCCAATAATACAACCTCTACACAAGAAGCAAGATACTACACAAATCACCTCTACACTTAGAGGGATGGGCACTTAGCCAAACAACTATCAACCGCACACAAGAGGGATAAGGCTCAAAGCCACAACTCCAACAATCACCTCTTCACTAAGAGGGATACTAATACAATCTCCACAATCACCTCTCACTAGAGGGATAATAACACAATCACCTCTCACTAGAGGGATATCACAAAGTAAGTAGGGTTTACAACTCTTGATGGTTTCAACAACCACAAACCAATTTTCACACAAAATAGATGCTAATAGATAGGATAGATAGATAGATCAAGTGTGAGAAAAACAAAGAGCTTGAAAATCAAAATCACAAAGAAAAAACTCTTTGGAAAACTTCTAGAATAGCTATAGAAATGAAGATCAAAAACCAATTCCCAAAGACTCTATTTTTCTTTGAATTTTTCAACCCTTTTTAAAATAAATAAAGATCAAATCTTTAAGCCCAAAACTCTTTTAAAACTTGTAGCTAAAACACTTAAGAAGATCAGGATTTTTGCTCTTGAAAAACTTGGCTAAAACAGCCCACAGAAGTGGGTATTTATAACCCAAAACAAAATCTGCCCGTTGGCAGCAGCAAAGGGCAATTCTGCCCTTCCGATCGACCGGGCGGTCGACCGGCCAACGATCATTTTTATGACTTTTGAGCCACCGGTCGACCAGCCGGTCGACCGGGACTGGAAATAGAGAGCAGAGCTCTCTGCCGGTCGACCGGTCGGTCGACCTGGGCCATTTCCAGAGAGCAGAAGCTCTCTAGCGGTTGACCGACCCGGTCGACCGGCCTTCCAGCCAAACAACCGTGCACGTTCATGGTCGACCAGACCGGTCGACCGACTTCTGCGTCGGTCGACCGTCCGGTCGACTTGCAGAAGGCAGGTCAAACTGTTTTTAGGGATTAAAAACTTAGGTATTTTGTCTTCCATAAAATCCCATAAAATCACATAAACTTCACAAAATTAAGTTCTTTTATTATCTTTGAAATACAAATATGTCTGACTAAAATTCAACACATATTATAAACAATTTGAACTATTTTTGGGATATTGAAATTTGGCTTAAATACAAAATCGGTATTTTCTAAACTTTAATTTTTGAAATGGAAAAACCTTTTTCTACAAAACACATGTAAATACAAAAACATGATATTGAAACTTGTATATGGATAAAATCTAATATACATATAAAGATTTATATTTATGTTTTTGACTAGAAATCCAAAATCGGTTAAACCGAAAACCAACAAACTTAAACCATGTGTGTGTATTGTGAATTTGAGCATATCAACACTATCTAATCTTTACAATAAGATCTAAACAATCTAAACTAAACAAATTGAGGTTTTCTTGTAGAACTCCTTCTCCAAGTAGACTCGATCCAAACATGATCTACCGAGCTTGACTCCAACCGAGTACTAGATGCGATCTTGACGCTCGAGCTCTTGAATCAACATGTGAAAGCTCCAAAATATCTTTGTTGAAGCTAATCACCTACTAATATCTTGATCAAATGTCTGAAACTAAATATCACAAGATTATTAGTAACCTATAACTTCATGAGTTAATCATCATCAAAACTAGAGTGAAGGGCTTCTGGGCCAACAATCTCCCCTTTTTGATGATGACAAAACTCTTGGAGTTATATATGCATGGATTAAAGTTAAGCTTCATAGAAGCTCCCCCTTAACTCATGCATAGCAATAACCATAAAGATATGCAATGAATGCTCAACACAAACATGCATAAGTGAAGAATGCTTCTCCCCTTTTGCATAAACAAAAACATATTGCTCGATATCAATTGTGAAAATAAACATGCATGTATCAATTGTAAGTGAACATGCATAACTCAAAATCATTCTTCGAATTTCTCTCCCCCTTTTTATCAATCATCAACAAAGGGGTGAAAACAAATCAAACAATAAAAATATATATATGCGATATATATTCATGAAGAGGAGAGACGTTAAGTTAACTCCCCTTGCATACATGCATTTATATGAAAAGAGTTGACTAAATCCTAACCACATAAAGCATAATATACAATGTATAAAAGGAGATGTGAAGCTCCTACTACACTTGTACTACATACCCAAGAAAGGTCAATCACTTCAATATGAAATACACTCAACATGAATCTATATATAGAGAAGATGTTAAGCTTCCCTTGCATATAAGTAATACAAATCAAAACATTATGATACCAATTGAAAAATATATCAATTTAGAATAAAGGTATACGTCGAAACATCATGATACCAATTTATGATACCAATTGAAAATAAACAAAATATTTTGAAGATATCAAAAGATACCAGTGTGAAAGTAAACAAAAATTTTGAGATACTAAAAGATACCAATGTGAAAATATCTTGATACCAATTAAAAAAAACTTGTAAATTTTGATACCAATTTTAAAAGTAAACAAAAAAATTTCTTGATACCAATTGAAAGTAAACAAAAAAAATTTAAGGTACAAAAAAAAATACCAATGTAAAAATATCTTGATACCAATTAAAAAAATCTTGTAAATTTGATACCAATAGAAAATGACACATTGTAGGTTTTTGATATCAATTGAAAGATATATTATATATATATATATAATATATTATATATATATATATATATATATATATATATATATATTATATATATATATATATATATATAGGAAATCTTGATACCAATTGAAAGATATATATATATATATATATATATATATATATATATATATGAAATCTTGATACCAATTGAAAGTAACAATCAATTTCAAAGTAACTTGATGACAAAAAAAAATGTCTTGTAAGTTTTTGATACCAATTGAAAGTAAAAACCAAATTGATTTAGGTAAGCATAACTCATATCAATATAGATATCAATATAAAATGAAACATGATACCAATATTGAAAATGTTAGCATATACCAAAATAAAGTATTTTCATCATAAAGAGTGGGAGTAAGATATCAATTGAAAATGAAATATATTGAAAAGATACCAATTTGAAAGATAAAACATGAATTTTCTCCCCCTTTATGAAATACCAAAAAAAATCATGCATAAGCTTGTATGAGATACCATTTGAAAAATAATTGTCATTAAGGACTAAATCAAGCTTAGCATAAACATAATTGTGCTTTAAGGTGTAAAGATATAGTAAGCACAATCAAATCACATATATATGTATGAAAATGTGAGTAATCAAAATTGATACTATTTTAAGTTTGAAGCATACATATATAAAAAACAAAATATGAGTATACAAAAAATATCAATTGAGATAACAATTGAAAATATGATGAGGATCAAGTGTATAACTCATAATTACCTCCCTTTCATGCACATGTTTAAAAAGATTTTCAATTAGGCTAACAAGGAATGGTCGCCTATCCATCCGTCCTTCGATGTAAGGGGTTTTCAAAAATGGGATTTGAAAGTAATTTTGACAAGTTTGAAAAACTCTTCAAAAATGAAGAAATACGTAACTAATTTTATGATAAACTAGAAAACTAGTACGAAATCCTTCAAGTAAGGAATAAAAACAAGAACATTTTTCATGAAAAATATGTAAGTCACACGATCATCGACACTCAAAGTCTAGAAAGCTCATATAAAGCTCATGAAAATAAAAATCATGAGTAAACAATAATATTGTGAGTGTAAGAATCATGTAATCACAAAATCATGGGAATAGCCAATTAAGCTCAATATGAAATTCTTTTATAAACATGAAAAACATGAAAATTTAATTTTCATCAAAATAATTCAAACTTCAAAGCATATGTATGTTATGTCTAAACTAGAAGTATATATACATATCCAACATAATTGAGTTCATAAAGAAATTTTGCATGAAACGTAAATGACTCAAGGGTATACATGTATATCTTAATGTTTTGGCAAAATTGACATATACATGAAGTTAAACATATGAAAACATGTACAAAATGAGAATACAAGTTTGAAAGGCATGAATCATTAAAACTAGGCAATACTAGTACATCTAGGTACAAATAAGCAATTTAAGCACAAACATATAATAATCAATTTGTGGCTCACTAGTTGTACAAGTATATACATAAGTTTTAATGAAAGTTACATTTAAACATATAATCAAAACATGAAGTATAAAACAAAATATAAACTAATATGATCATTAGGCTAAATGCACATATTTAGAGCTATGATATACACAATAGTTAAACTAAAGTGAGAACACAACAATAATAATCCATATAAATATGGGTGTATCTCAAATACTATATATGTATGTCATAAGTCTAATTATCATGGCATATGGCATAATGAGCATTAATAACATGACATGCTAAAAATGAATAATCTAAAAGCAGTAAACATACATGGGAGTAAGAGATAGTTACAAAACCAAGAGGGCACATCTCTATGTCTTCAAACCATGATGATCCTCCCACCAAACTTCCCTTGAAAGTGATGCATCCAAAATTTTCACCGTTTAGCTCAGAACGCATTCACCTCAAGGCACCAATGCATCTCACGCCATGTGAGAGCCCACACCTACATCAAATAAAATAGGAGTGGCTTTTGGTACCCATACTCTTTTGGGTCCATAGGGGTTAGCTCCTTTCCTAGCCCAAACAAATCTATTTGAAAATTTTGAATCATTAATTCTATCAAAGCAAAATTTTGTAAGGTGGCCCTTACGTCCACAATGTGTACAAGTGTACACATGAGCATACATAGTGTTATGTGTATGAACGTGAGGAGCATGTGTATGCCGTGTATGGTGTGTATGAACATGTGGTGCATGTTTCTTATGAAACATGGATACCAATTTTTGTGATCCATAGCATATTGGCTCAAAGTGGAGCCCAAACAATCAACACTTTTCTTTAATACACAAATATTATTTTTAATACTTGAAGATAAAGTGGAGCATATGCTAGATGATGATGCTGCACTAGCATGGCAAATATGATTATCTAAATCATTTTTCAAAGAGATATTTTCATTAGAAATTAAATCTAATTCCTTTGAAATAGAAATAATTTTGTTTTTTAAAGAATCATTTTCTTTAAAACAAAAACAAGTTTTGAAGGTAGAACTTCATTTTTCTTCAAAACTTCATCATAATCATTTTTACTTTTTAAGATTTTGTTTTCATTTAGGGCAAGACCAAGTTGGGATTTCAATGAGTCCCTTTAATTTGAAATCTCATCCTTCTCTTGCAAAGCACTATCAAGTTTAGAAGACAAATTTTTATTTTCTTCTTTTAATGTAAAGCTTTTCTTTTTCAAGAGTTGGTATTTTTGTAAAAGGTTTTCACAAACAATTGATAGTTCTTCATTTAAAGTATCGGCATCAATATAATCATCGCCGAAAGAATTAGCACTATCATCTAGTTGAGTTTCTGAATGTACCTCAAGGGAGTCATTTCCTTGGACCATGTAGCAATGTTGTTCGGATTCTCCTCCACTAGATTTCTCCTCCACAATATTTAGCATTTGAAGCTTTGGAGAGGTCAAGATGTTCTACACTGCAAAGGCGGAATCACAATGAGAAACCATAGACAGATATCCTTTACTTAAAGTACTTCTAAGTGCCTCAAGGGCTTGTGCATTGGCCTCTATATGCTTGCTATTACCAAGATAAGATTTCTTCATCGAGGCAAGGAAAACATGTAATCCTAGGGTTTTTAGGAACATATCCTATGCTTCCACATAACGATGTTAGAAACATCTGAAAAACACCTAGAGGAGGGGTGAATAGGTGTAAGTGCTAATCTAAGAAACTTAATGCAAACTAAGTGCGCTAAATGCGGAAGCTAATGCAAATTATGCACAAACTAATACAATACAACAAGTGTAGCCGAATTCCCCTTGCGAGGCTCTGGACTAACTCCCCTTGATTCCCCTTGAAATGGGTTGAGGTGCTATGTGAAGCTCTTGTTGGATGAGTATAAGTTAGGCACACACACACACAAGCAATCCAAGCAATATGAAATACACACAATCAAGCCAAGCATATAAGAATGAATTGCAATATAAAAGATGCAAGGCAACACAAGCAATGTATATAATATGAATGCTATGAAAGTATGATGCTTTGCACAAATGTAAAGAGAGAGAGTTAGAGAGACAATGGATCAAAACGCAAACACCAAGATTTGTTTCGAGGTTCGAGCACCTTGCTCTACATCCCCGCTTACACCACCGTGTAGGATTTCCACTATCTCAACTCCCACCGAGGGAACCTCTACCAAAGAGGATTTCTTACAACTCTAGGAGTACCGAACTCCTCTCTCAAACAACAACCTCCTCACAACCGAGGGGTTAGGCCCGTAACCAATACAACAACCAATCCACACACCTCTACCGAAGAGGCTCACAACCAAACTCCACCTCTACCGAAGAGGGATCCAAACCAACAACCCAATACAACAATCTCCACCTCTACCAAAGTGGGAGCAACTCAAGAAATCAAGGGTTTACAACAAGTGGTATATTTCAACCACAAACCTCTTTCCTTTTTCTTTTTCCACAAAAACAAGATCCTAAATAGTTTAGGATAGAAGATAGCTCAAGTGTGGAAAACAAGTGTTTTTGGAAACAAGCAACAAAGAAAAATCTTTGGGAAAATACTTGCAATATGATAGAATTGAAGATCTAAGCAAAAATCCCAAAAACCTATTTTTCTTTGATTTTCCAAAAACCCTAAAACAATAAAGATGAGAAGTTTTTGCACTTAAAACTCTTTTGAAAACTCTTTTAAACACTTCAGAAAACTGAAAATTTTTCTCTTAAAAAAACTTTTTTTAAAATCCCCAAAGAGATGGGGTTTATATAGCCCTTATACAAAAACTAGCCGTTAGGCTGAGTTGGCAGTCTGACAGACTGCCGGTCGACCGGTCCGGTCGACCGCCAACGGTCAGAATTATGACCGTTGGGTGCGGTCGACCGGCCCGGTCGACCGATAAAACCCGAGAGCAGAGCTCTCAACTCGGTCGACCGTCCCGGTCGACCGTGTCTGTGCCTAACAGACGTGCACATCTGTGCACGTCGGTCGACCGCAACGGTCGACCGGCCCTTGGTGCGGTCGACCGTCGCGGTCGACCGACCAGCCTGTCAGCACAAAACAAGGTCAGAAAATTTTGGAAAAATATTTTATAAAAACCTTTTATCATTTCTGAAAATTCCATAAAACTTGTTTTATCATTTTATGTTGAAACATAAACATGTGATAAAAATTTCAAGACAATATATCAACATATCAATTCATTTTTGAGTCTTGCAAATTTTATCAAAAACAAAACCTTGTATTTTGTCAAACTTGATTTTTCCAAAACATGAATAGGGATATCAAAATAAGTTTGTTTACCAAGTTAAAGCATGTATGTATAAATAGAAAACATCTACTATACATATAACATATGTAAACTTGTTTTGATCAACTATTCATAAAAACCAAAACCAAATCATGAAACGTGTGTGTTTTGTGCACTTGAGCATATCAACTAAACTAAGCTTTACAAATATGGATCTAAAACACAAACTCTAAACTAGATACCTAAGTCTTCTTGTCGATCTTCCATCTTCAAGTAGACTCGGTCCAAACTCCGTGATTCTCCAAGTGCAAAGGTATGATCTTTAAGCTTTGGCACCGGAATCATCATGAATAGCTTCTAATCATCTTGTTGAAGCTAATCACCAACCTAATATCCTGTTAATGATCTGAAACTTAGAAACACAAGAATATTAGTAAACATAACTACATGAGTTGATCATCATCAAAACTAGAGTGGAAGGCCATTGGGCCAACAATCTCCCCCTTTTTTGATGATGACAAAACTCATGGAGTTATATATGCATGGATTAAAGATAAGCTTCAAGGAAGCTCCCCTTAACTCATGCATAGGGATAAACAATAAATATATGCAATGAATATCAAACATGAAACATGCATATGCATAAACAATAATTGGTTCTAGATATCAAATGGAATATTCAAAACAAAATAAGCTCTAGATACCAATTACAAAGCAAACTCTATAAGTCAATTAAACTTAAATCAATTAAACTTACTTGAGATTCTTGAGATTAAAACATAATATATGCATAAAAAACATAAGCATGCATAAAAAAAAACATGTACCAATCATGCATAGAAGGATTTGAGTTTTATATATGCATGTTAAGTTCTCAAATAATTCTCCCCTTTTTGTCAATCATCAACAAAGGGGTAAACAATCAAAACCATAGATAAAATGAGGAGTAAAAATCTTTCTCCCCCTTTCTGTCAATCAAAACAATGCAAACAATGTTCTCCCCTTTTTGTCTAAAACAAAAAACAAAGTCAATAAGGGGTGACTACAAACATGATATCAATTAAAAAATATGTCAATGAAGTATCTTGATACCAATAAACAAGGATCAATATATGTTATATGCTATATACATTCATGAAGAGGAAGACGCTAAGTTAGCTTCCCTACACATATGCATTACATGAAGAAGGGATGACAAGCCCCAATTCACATAACACATATTATGTAATGCATAAGAGGAGATGTGAAGCTCCCCCTACACACGTATATCATATAAAGAAGAGTTGTCAAGCTCCTCAATTTATAATATACTCAACATGAATCTATATGTAAGAGAGATGTTAAGCTCTCCTTGCATATAGAAAATACAAATCAAAACTTTGAATATATTCTTTAAACAACATATGAGATACCAATTGTAATTAAACATAAATCTTGAATTCCTAAAACATGAATCTTGATACTAAATGTATTCAAAACAATTTTGAATTTCTTAAATATGATACCAATTGTAAATATTTTACCAATTGAAAAGATTTTACATAGAAACATTGATACCAATTGTAAGAATTGTTCATTTTAAAAACATATAATTTGATGTTGATATCATATGTTTAAAATAACAACTTTTAATCATAAAGTGTGGGAGTACAAATACCAATTGAAATACAAAATCAAATTTTCTCCCCCTTTATGAAATACAAACTAAAATATGCATAGTCTTGATAACAATTTAAAAGTAATCAATTTAAACAAAATTGAAACTCAAGCACTAGCATAAACACAAACATATATATGTATGAAAAATAGATACCAATAGAAATTGATATACTTGGAATTTAAAGCATACATACATACAAAACATATATGAGTATACCAGAAGATCAAAATGATACCAATTGAACGAGTTCAATGATACCAATTGACATAACAATAAGTTCAAGTGTATACATCATATTCTCTACCACCCAATCATAATTCAAGTTTTAAAGATTTTCAATTTAGGGCATACATGAACATGATCTCCCATCCTACCGCCCTTGGAAGGTAGGGGTTTTCAAAGATAGATTTGAAAATGTAATTTTGTTTAAAAATCACTACCAAAATGAAGAACACCGCTACTAGTTAAATGGAAAACTTGTTAACTAGCACGAAATCCTTCAAGCAAGGAATAAAACAAAATTGAAATTCACATGATAATCATCACTCTAACCAATAAAGCATAACTCATGAGAAACAAAACATGAGCAAAAGATATGAGTGTACAAATAATATGTGAAGATCATAATCATGAAAAATATTTCATTAAGCTCAATTATTCCTTAAAAACATAATTCCATTAAAAACATGAAAAATCATATAAAACTCCTTATTTAATCTTCAAGGCATATGTATGTCTAATACAAGCTAAAATATACATACATATCCAAAACTCAACGAGTCCACTAAATGTATATTCATGAAGGCACGTGGCTCAAAAAGATGTATATGTATAAGATTAGTTTGAACTAGATAGACATATACATGAAGTTAAACATAAATACATGAAACATGAAAAACTAAATTTTCATCACAACAAATTTCATTTCAAGGTATATGTATGAATTGTCAAACATGAAGTATACATACATATCCTAAACACAATTGAGTCCAAATATAGATTTGCATGAAAGGCAAATGACTCAAGGGGTATACATGTATATCTTAAAGTTTGGCAATACAAACATATACATGAAGTGAAACACACAATCATAAAACAAATCCAAAAATGGAATACAAGTTTGAAATGTATGAATCATCAAAACTAGACTATACTAGCACATCTAATGGGTTCAAATAAGCATTCAAGCTCAAACATACATAGATTTATTTGTGGCCCACTATATGTACAAGTATAATTCCTAGTCTTAATGAAATCTAACATCTAAACAAGTAACCTTAACATGAAGCATCAAAACAAACACGAATACCATATTTCTAACTAAAACACATACAAAATTCATCAAAATTCTTTTATTTGAATTTTAAACTACATATACATGCAAATATGTATAACAAGTATAAATGAACGAATCATCAAAACTAGCTCATGCGTGTACATATAGTGAATACAAATGAGCATGAAGTTCAATTGCATATAAAACAAATGTAACTCATTATTTGTACATGTATAACACAAGTTTTGACAAAATCCACATTTAAACATGTCATAATCACAAGGAGTATCAAAACAAGCTAGAAATCAACATCATAAGAACTAAAACATGATTACTATGTAAATTCATATGCAATAGATTCATGATGTACATTATAGCTAAACAAACGGTGAGAACACTAAATGTGAATCAAATAAGCATGTGTGTCTCAAATACTATACATGTATGTCAAGGATCTAATAAACATGAAATGAACATACTAATCCATAGACAATGAAAAACATGCCATAAACAAATGAATATGAAAGCATGGGAGTTTAGGAATCGTTACCAAAACCTCAAGGCAACTCTCCTTGTCTCCAAAACTTGGTGGTCCTCTCCACCATCTCTTCCCTTGAAAGTGATGCATCCAATTGATTTCCTTTAAGTCCGGAACGCATCTACTCCAAGGTGCTATCACTCTCACGTCATGTGAGAGCCCACACCTACATCAAAAACTTTAGGGGTGGTGGTCTTTGGTACCCATACTCTTTTGGGTCCATGGGGGTTAGTACCTTCTCTAACCCAAACAAACTTCTTGGCTAAATTTTCAACATGTAAACGATCATAGCAAAATTTAGCAAGATGGCCTTTTCGGCCACAATGTGTACATGTGTACACATGAGCATACTTGTGTTGATGGTGTCCGTGTGAAGCATGTGTATGCCGTGATGGGTGTGCATGCATAATGGATGGAACTTATTTCTTTCGAACCAAGGTTTCCAACCGTGAGTGGTTCATGGCACATTGGCTCATAGTGGAGCCCAAACAATCTACTCTCTTCTTAAGCATACAAATATCATCATTAATCTTAGAAGAAGAGGTACATGCATTAGGTAGTCTAGATGATGAGGCTACACTAGCATGGCAAACATGAGCATCAATCTTTTTATGCAAAACCTCATTTTTCTTCAAACAATCATTTAATTCATTTGAAATGGAAATAATTTTATTTTTTAAATCAACATTCTCTTTTATAACAAAATCTACTTTTGAAGATAAATTTTCATTTTTCTTCAAAAGATTTTCACAATCATTTTTAGATTTTAAAACTTTATTTTCCTTAAGTGCAAGTTCTAATTGAGATCTCAATGAATCCCTTTCATTATAGTCCTCAACCTTCTCTTGCAAAACAATATCAAGTCTAGATTGTAAACACTTATTTTCTTTTTCAATTCCTAGACTTTTCTTTTTCAAAATCTTATATTTTTCTATAAGTTTTTCACAAACAATTGAAAGTTCTTCATTTATAGCATGGACATCAATATGATCATTTGAAGAACTAGAACAATCATCACTATCATAGTGGGATTCCGAATGTACCTCAAGGGAGTCATTCCCTTGGACCATGTAGCATTGTTGTGGTTCGGATTCTCCACTAGATTCCTCTTCTTTTTGGATTTGGACTAGAAGCTTGGAGGTGTTGGTGGTTGTCAATTTGTTTCACACTACAAAAGCGGAATCAAAGTTAGAAACACGTAAAAGATATTCTTTAGATAATGTGCTTCTAATGGCCTCTAGGGCTTGTGCATTGGCCCCTATATGATTACCATCACCAAGATAACATCTCTTGGTGGCGACAAGGAAGACATGCAAACCTAGGGTCTTTAGGTACATGGACATCCTATACTTCCAAACATCAATGTTGGAAGGGTCAAAGCTAGGTGGGGTCATGAAGTCCATGGCAAACAATATGAGTGTGCAAACAATCAAATGGAAATGTAGATTAGCAAGCAAATGGATCACTCCTAGGATGTTAAGCCTAAGTATCAGGAGCACTAGCTCTGATACCAATTGAAAAACACCTAGAGGGGGGGTGAATAGGTGTAAGTGCTAATCTAAGAAACTTAATGCAAACTAAGTGCGCTAAATGCGGAAGCTAATGCAAATTATGCACAAACTAATACAATACAATAAGTGTAGCCGAATTCCCCTTGCGAGGCTCTGGACTAACTCCCCTTGATTCCCCTTGAAATGGGTTGAGGTGCTATGTGAAGCTCTTGTTGGATGAGTATAAGTTAGGCACACACACAAGCAATCTAAGCAATATGAAATACACACAATCAAGCCAAGCATATAAGAATGAATTGCAATATAAAAGATGCAAGGCAACACAAGCAATGTATATAATATGAATGCTATGAAAGTATGATGCTTTGCACAAATGTAAAGAGAGAGAGTTAGAGAGACAATGGATCAAAACGCAAACACCAAGATTTGTTTCGAGGTTCGAGCACCTTGCTCTACATCCCCGCCTACACCACCGTGTAGGATTTCCACTATCTCAACTCCCACCGAGGGAACCTCTACCAAAGAGGATTTCTTACAACTCTAGGAGTACCGAACTCCTCTCTCAAACAACAACCTCCTCACAACCGAGGGGTTAGGCCCGTAGCCAATACAACAACCAATCCACACACCTCTACCGAAGAGGCTCACAACCAAACTCCACCTCTACCGAAGAGGGATCCAAACCAACAACCCAATACAACAATCTCCACCTCTACCAAAGAGGGAGCAACTCAAGAAATCAAGGGTTTACAACAAGTGGTATATTTCAACCACAAACCTCTTTCCTTTTTCTTTTTCCACAAAAACAAGATCCTAAATAGTTTAGGATAGAAGATAGCTCAAGTGTGGAAAACAAGTGTTTTTGGAAACAAGCAACAAAGAAAAATCTTTGGGAAAATACTTGCAATATGATAGAATTGAAGATCTAAGCAAAAATCCCAAAACCTATTTTTCTTTGATTTTCCAAAAACCCTAAAACAATAAAGATGAGAAGTTTTTGCACTTAAAACTCTTTTGAAAACTCTTTTAAACACTTCAGAAAACTGAAAATTTTTCTCTTAAAAAACTTTTTTTAAAATCCCCAAAGAGATGGGTTTTATATAGCCCTTATACAAAACTAGCCGTTAGGCTGAGTTGGCAGTCTGACAGACTGCCGGTCGACCGGTCCGGTCGACCGCCAACGGTCAGAATTATGACCGTTGGGTGCGGTCGACCGGCCCGGTCGACCGATAAAACCCGAGAGCAGAGCTCTCAACTCGGTCGACCGTCCCGGTCGACCGTGTCTGTGCCTAACAGACGTGCACGTCTGTGCACGTCGGTCGACCGCAACGGTCGACCGCCCTTGGTGCGGTCGACCGTCGCGGTCGACCGACCAGCCTGTCAGCACAAAACAAGGTCAGAAAATTTTGGAAAAATATTTTATAAAAACCTTTTATCATTTCTGAAAATTCCATAAAACTTGTTTTATCATTTTATGTTGAAACATAAACATGTGATAAAAATTTCAAGACAATATATCAACATATCAATTCATTTTTGAGTCTTACAAATTTTATCAAAAACAAAACCTTGTATTTTGTCAAACTTGATTTTTCCAAAACATGAATAGGGATATCAAAATAAGTTTGTTTACCAAGTTAAAGCATGTATGTATAAATAGAAAACATCTACTATACATATAACATATGTAAACTTGTTTTGATCAACTATTCATAAAAACCAAAAACCAAATCATGAAACGTGTGTGTTTTGTGCACTTGAGCATATCAACTAAACTAAGCTTTACAAATATGGATCTAAAACACAAACTCTAAACTAGATACCTAAGTCTTCTTGTCGATCTTCCATCTTCAAGTAGACTCGGTCCAAACTCCGTGATTCTCCAAGTGCAAAGGTATGATCTTTAAGCTTTGGCACCGGAATCATCATGAATAGCTTCTAATCATCTTGTTGAAGCTAATCACCAACCTAATATCCTGTTAATGATCTAAAACTTAGAAACACAAGAATATTAGTAAACATAACTACATGAGTTGATCATCATCAAAACTAGAGTGGAAGGCCATTGGGCCAACAACATCAAGCATGGGAGGTGCAAGGTAATCCATGAGTGTGTGTAAACAAGTGAGTGTGCAAATGCAAATACTAGAATAGCTAGCCAAGATCTCACTCCTAGGTGGTAAAACTTAATATCAGGAGCGTAGGCTCTGATACCAATTGAAATACACCTAGAGGGGTGAATAGGTGTATGGTTAATCTAATAACAAATAATACAAAAATTTAAAAACTAATTGTAATACACTTAGTGTAACCAAAGAGTGTAGCCGAATTCCCGGTGAAGGGCTCTGGACTAACTCCTCTTGATTCCTCTGAATAAGAGTTGAGGTGCTATATGAAGCTTTCTTGGTTTAACACAAGTATGGCATGGTTTAACACAAGTATGGAACACAAACAAACAATACCAAGCATATAAGTATGATATGAATAATATGAAATAATACAAGGCACAATATAAGAGAGAGTTTAGAGATAATGGATCAAATACAAACACCAAGATATGTTACGAGGTTCGAGCCACTGCTCTACGTCCCCACCTTCACACAGAAGGATTTCCACTATAGCGTCCACACAGGACTTCCCACACAGGGAACCTCCACTGAGAATTTGGGTAATACAAATCGGGAGTACATAACTCCTCTCTCCAACAATACAACCTCTATACAAGAGGCAAGGCACTACACAAATCACCTCTACACTTAGAGGGATAGGCACTTAGCCAAACAACTATCAACCTCACACAAAAGGGATAAGGCTCAAAGCCACAACTCCAACAATCACCTCTTCACTAAGAGGGATACTAATACAACCTCCACAATCACCTCTCACTAGAGGGATAACAACACAATCACCTCTCACTAGAGGGATATCACAAAGTAAGGAGGGTTTACAACTCTTGGTGGTATCAACAACCACAAACCAATTTTTCCACAAAATAGATCCTAATAAATAGGATAGATAGATAGCTCAAGTGTGAGAAAAATAAAGAGTTTGAAAATAAAAATCACAAAGAAAAACTCTTGGGAAAACTTCTAGAATAGCTATAGAAATGAAGATCAAAAACCAATTTCCAAAGACTCTATTTTTCTTTAAATTTTCCAACCCTTTTAAAAACAAATAAAGATCAAATCCTTAAGCCCAAAACTCTTTTAAAACTTATAGACCAGGACCTGGAAACAGAGAGCAGAGCTCTCTGCCGGTGAACCAGTCAGTCGACCGGGGCTATTTCCAGAGAGCAGAAGCTCTCTGGCAGTCGACCGACCCGGTCGACCGGCCTCCCAGCCCAAACAACCATGCACGTTCGTGCACGTCGGTCGACCAGACCGGTTGACCGACTTCTGCCTCGGTCGACCGTCCGGTCGACCAGTAGAACGCAGGTCAAACTATTTTTAGGGATTAAACACTTAGGTATTTTGACTTCCATAAAATCCCATAAAATCACATAAATTTCACAAAAATAAGTTCTTTTATTATCTTTGAAATACAAATATGTGTGACTAAAATTCAACACATATTATAAACAATTTGAACTATTTTTATGATATTGAAATTTGGCTTAAATTCAAAATCGGTATTTTCCAAACTTAGATTTTTTAAATGGAAAAACTGTTTTCCACAAAACACATGTAAATACAAAAACATGATATTGAAACAACTTTGAAGCATATTGTATATGGATAAAATCCAATGTACATATAAAGACTTATATCTATGTTTTTGACTAGAAATCCAAAATCGGTTAAACCGAAAACCGAAAACCAACAAATTAAAACATGTGTGTGCATTGTGAACTTGAGCATATCAATACTATCTAATCTTTACAATAAGATCTAAACAATCTAAACTAAACAAACTGAGGTCTTCTTGTAGAACTCCTTCAAGTAGACTCGATCCAAACACGATCTAACGAGCTTGACTCCAACCGAGTACTAGATGCGATCTTGACACTCGAGCTCTTGAATCAACATGTGAAAGCTCAAAACACCTTTGTTGAAGCTAATCACCTACTAATATCTTGATCAAATATTTGAAACTAAATATCACAAGATTATTAGTAACCTATAACTACATGAGCTAATCATCATCAAAACTAGAGTGAAGGGCCTCGGGGCCAATAATATATACCATATGTTTCGTGTATATAAGCTCTCTGAAATGTTTACCTACAAGTTAGGAAAGGGGCCTGAAGTGAGGATATGACCCATCAACAGATTGGATGCATCCACTCCGAACAGGGGTAGGATACATCAAACTAGTGACATATGCTAGGTTATACCTTATGACATCAGTTGTTCGTTTACAGTTGTTTTACTTGTCTTTTATCTGTACGCTTATTCATGTTATTGTTATTCAGCTGTTTGTTTATCATATTATTTAGTTATCTTATGTTTGTAGTTATCTTGTTATTATTCTGTGCACATTGTTTATATGCACGAGCAGTCCTCTTTACACACACACTCATTAGGTCGCTTTCTGACGACTCTGGATTTGTACGTCCAGATATTGGACGCTTTGTTTCTATTGTTCAGGTGTTCGTTGAGACCGTACGCTTCGCAAAGAGCTGGAGCTTCTCCCTATTCGGTTCTAGTATTCTTTTCTTTCTTTATTCCTGCTATTATTTTTGATTCATGTATATTACACTTGGATTCTATTCTATTTCTTATTTCATTTGAGATCATGTGTAGCCTTTATATGAATTATTGTAGAGACCGCTGATTATTATGGTTCAGATTTATATCTTATTCTGGTTACTTTAGGCTTAGCGTATATATGTTGGGTATTTTCCTCGCGTATATACGTCGCCGACTCTCGTCGCGACTCCTTTTTCGCGTATTTTGGAAAGTGGGGCATGACAGGATTTTCTTGGTAGCAGAGTGACTATCCGAGCCTCTGAGTTGGGGAATTCCAAATGCAGAGTTGAGCCTTCGAGTGGGAGAATTCCAGCAGCAGAGTTGGGTTTAAGATCACTTTTTAGTAGCGATTTTTTAAACTTGGTAATGACCTGTAGTGAGGGTGAAACCCATTGACAGATTGAATCAGTCTACTCCGAGCAGGGTTAGGACTTGTAGCAGAGTGACGATCCAATTTTGATCTTATCTGCTCGTGGCTAGAGTTTGTATTTCTAACTCGACAGTGGGAAACTACCAGGGTATAAATATTCACAAAATGAGTGGAGCCTGTAGGCTGGCGTTTGTGCTTCGCGCTTGGTAGAGAAAACTACCGAGGGTACATTCACCTGAGCATCCGCCCGTAGGTTCAGAGGAAGGGAGCCCGTAGGCCAGCATCAATGTTTCGCACTTGGTAGAAGGAAACTACCAAGGCTACATTCGCCTGAGAGGAGCCCGTAGGCTGGCATCTGTGTTTCATGCTTGGTAGAGGGAAAGTACCAGGGGTACATTCGCCTGAGAGGAGCATGTAGGCTGGCTTCTGTGTTATGTGCTTGGTAGAGGAAAACTACAAGGGTACATTCTCTTATAGAAATCCTGCAAATTGGCGTCTGTGTAGCATGCTTGGTAAAAGGAAACTACCAAGGGTATCACCTAAGAGGAGCCCGTAGGCTGGCATCTGTGTTCAGCACTTGATGGAGGAAAACTGCCAAGGTACATTCAATTGTGCCCCGTAGGCTGGCGTTTATGTTTCGTGCTTGGTAGATACCAAGGATACGTTCGCCTATGCATTCATCCATAGGTTCAGATGAGGGAGCATACTGTTAGTTTTTTGCATTATCGTCTCTGAGTAGGGATAGAACCCAAAATGGAGCATGCGTGCTCTGAACTCCGAGTGGAGCAGGCTGAAAGTGATTAGGAGTAGAGCATAATTTTATTTAATAATGTAATGGAAATAAAAGTACATGAGTCAAGGCCAAAGGTGTTACCCTGCTAAGGGGGTATGAGTTGATCACTTGATTGTTTTGTATTGTTGATTGAGTGTTGTAGTTAGATGGGAGGCGGAGCGCTTGGATGTCTGAACCAGGCGACTATTTTCGGTGTGAGGATATGCTCCTTGAGTCTTGGCAGATGAGATCTTCAAAGTACCTCCGAAGGTTCGGGCAATAGATGGTCTTATGTCCCTTGCCATCATCATAAGAGCAATACTCTTCTGCTCCGGATGCAAGGGGTCATATTGTATGGGTCTCGGACACTAACCCACGGCTGGTTCTTGATGGTGTTGAAGAACTTGTTGATGGGGAGCCTCAGTGGAGCGAATTGCTACGTCTGCTAGTAGGCTCGAAGCGGGCTTGGTGGGGGATTTGAAGGTGCTTGCCTTTTGTAGGTAGGTTTCCCCCGTTTTTGATCTTGGGCATTCAGAGGATTCGTGTAGAGGCTTCAACTTTCCTCCATGATTGCCAGGCTTCGTGAGGTGATTGGAGGAAGTCTTCATTGCCTCCTCCAACTGAATGTAGGGATGAGCTCGGGATAAGACTTCACTCATCCGAGTGACATTGTGCTTATGGAGGTATTTGTACAAGAGGTGAGAGACTTGCATCTCGCTGATGAACACTAGTACGGAGACGTCCTCACGGCAGTTGGGAACTTTGGCCAATTAGCTTTGGAAGTAGCCGATGTAAGATTTGAGGCTATCGCTCTTCTCATCTTGATGATAAGAAAATGGTGGTTGTTAGTCTCCCGATGAGACGCATACTGGGTGAGGATTTTTACATGCTTTTTTTTTCTAGGGAAACAATAGTGGGCTGAAAAACTTTAGCATGTTTATGGATTGTGGGCCTATTTTCCATTAAAAAAATTGATGGAGAGAAAACTTACAAAATATTGAGGAGCAAAATAATAAGTAATTAAAAGAAAATTTACAAGTAGATCTCCTCTGAGATTTCTGAAAAAGTATACCAGTAGGAATCTGATCAGCGCATGATCACTTTATCCTTTTGACGATTCAATAAGTTAGGTATGTAAGTCTTCTCGAGAGGATTTCCCTCCCGCTTGGTTCCGAAAATCTTCGAGGAAGAAAAGGCCTATTCGAACCCTGAATGAAAGAGAATCGAATCTCTGAGGTTTTGGAAGCAGGAAGGCAAAGGGCACTTTGATTCTAGATTTCCACGAAATCTCCAATTCTCCAGCCAATCCCCTCTTTTAGCCCTCGCAAGGGGTATTTATAGCCAAAATGGGGTGTAACTGTCCCCCTTGAATTCAGCAAGACTGAATCAGTCTTTAGCTTCACGCAATGCTAAAAATAGCTTTGCTGCGAGGCTAAGTGCGAGCTTCCGGTGAAGCTAATAAGTTCGTGTGAACTATTGTTAGATATCATGGCTTAATTGTCTCCACTTAATGTGGGACGAAGTGGGCGGGTGTAACTGCCCACTTAAAGTGGTATTAATCCCACTAAATTAGTGGGTGATCAGTGAATCTGCATATTTATTGTCACATTCTCATACTTATTATCTAATAAACTCTATTTTTAATCCTATTTATTATCTAATTTATGTACAGGCTCATTACTGAAGGAGAGGAAAGAGAAACGAGCCCAAAAGCCCATCAAAATTCTGATTTAATTCAGAATTAATTTGAATCAGAAAATCAGGACAGATCAGGGTAAATCAGAGAAGATAAAATTGGTTGAAAACCAGTTAAAACAAATTTCTTCAAATTAATTGGTTAAAGCTGAAATTCAAAGGAGGTTTCATCAAAATCCAGGACCTAAACTGAAAATCCAGCTGGAGATAAAGCCAAAACATCAAAGCAACGACCTGTGCCTCCTGGGTGTGGCCACCTGGCCATACCCTGGCCGCAGAAATATGGCCAAAGTCGCATTTTCATGACTTTGTTGAAGCCGTTGGGGGAGCATTTGCTCCCCCCATCTTCGTACGCTTTCCCTCAGTTGGTTTTGCCAATAAATACTGGGTTTTCAGAGACCACAGGAAACGACCAAGTAGAGAGTAGAAGTTAGGCTATTTTGTAGTTTATAACTTAGGTTTTTTATTTTCTTTTATGTAATTTTTGTTTTATTTATGTAACTAATAGGAGAGGAGAGTTTCATAAAGGATAAGAGCAAGTTTGTACTGAAGGTGACACCGGTATAAGTAAGTCTTTTCTTTCATTGTTATTTGAATCAAATCAAGGTTTCTTTATCTTCTTTACCCTTGTTTTTGTCTGCTTTCCTCTGCTGTGTTTGTGAATCCAATGACTCCGATAGCCTCGAAGGTGCCTTGCCCTTGCAAGTGCCGTTGATGGTTTATGGTGATGGGTAGCCATTGCTATGCTAGTGTAGCTTGCCCTCTTCATTTCGTAGTGCAAATCGAGAATGGGGAAGATCCTATTTGTCATACTTCGCTCGCCTTCAAGAAAAGGTAAGTCGTCGATACGGGTCAAAAGTAAGCAGGTACCCGAAGAGGTAAGTAAGTATTTCTTTTAGGTTTTCTTTCTTTTCTTTCAACTTTTAGTTTAGAATACCACAATCTCCAAACTCTTTTATCACTTTTTTAATTTTTTTCTATAAATTTATTTTCTATTTTCGCCACCTTCTCAATAAACTACTTTCTTCTTAATGTAACTATAAATTATTTTTCTCTTTTATTTTAAAGAACAAAAGAAGAACTTTAACCATTCTTTGTAGCATAAAAGAGAACTTACTAAAAACTTTCATCCCTAGTCCCTCCTTGTGGATCACGACCCGTATAGTCACTTACTATAGCGGTAGTATTGAGCACCTTGTACTATTTATTCTTAAGTTCTGAAATTCTATATTCTTGTGTGCAGGTAAAACCTCAATCAAATTTTGGCGATGTTGTCGTGGAGGGATGGTAAGTAATTCTCTTTTAAGTTTATAAATTTTTTGGTTAACCTTCTTCTTTGTTCTTGGTGTACAGTGATAAATATCTAGAAAATTTTTACTACAGTAGACATATAAGTGGCCCTGGACTCTGCTCAAGAAAGCAGAGCCCAGAAGCCCTTAGATATACTATATACTAGTGGCAATCTAGTGACTTACTAACCTGTATTTTTGCAGATTGGCTGAATTGTAAAGCTAGATTTCTGTAGCTATTTATTTTCTTGTTTGTCTCACTGTACATACTTTCTACCCTAAACAGTAAAATGATGTTTTTAAATGCTAAAAATTGTTTAGACTTACATTTAGGCATGTGTCTAATTCGTTTACATTTTACATTACTATTGAAGAGTATTGGAGCCAAGTTATGTGTGCATAGCATTTAGTATAAGGTTCATTATTGTATGAAATATTACTTGAGTGTTACTTTTTTTATATACTTGTACACTGCACTAAATTGAATTAAGGGCTTGTTCTATAAACAAGATAAGGTGGGGAAGTCATTACCCTCTCTTAGCCCACAAACAATCTCCTCACTCACAAGCCCAAGCTTAACTAAAAATGAGTAGACGTTGGCCCTAGGGAGAGCTCAGACTCATATAGGAGACTGACCTAAGAGAGAAGTTGATTATAATTTGACTCTTGCCAAATCGGTATCTAAGGTTGGGGATTGAGGAGCGAAACCCCGAAGATTGGTGGTTTGGAATAATTTGGCCCGTTGCTTAAGCACAGATACCTCCCACTGATCTTGCCCCTACCTGACTGATTAACTTGTGGTCAGATTCGGCAATATACCCCAGTGGATAGTCTAACCAGTTAGGAGTCATCTAGGTCTAAGGTTTACCCTAACTTAGGTTAGATTTTTTTCTTTTTATTTGTTTGCTTATTTGTTTGTTTTTCTTTGTTCGAGTTTGACATTTCTTGTGCGATATAGCTTATAATAATAATTTTTCCAATTTTAATGGTAATCCATGTTACACCGACCTCTTTTTTGGATATTACCAACCCTGCATATCATAACTTTAACCAACCTAGCATGCCAAATTAGTCTTATCCGAATTATTACATGCCCCAGTCCCATTACTATGAACAAGACTGGAATAATCATCACTACTCTTCACAGAGTCATGGGGATACAACTCCTCCGAGTCATATTGTCAACTACCTTACCAACAACCAACTTGATATAATTCTTCTCCCGAACAACCATTAGAAGAATCAATTGATTGGGAAAAAGGATGGAAGCCTTAGACGACCTTAAGCGATGAATTCAAATTTTAGAAGACTCAAAATCTCGTTAAAATTTTCAAGTCACAAATCCTTACTCTACTTTTCAAGAAGAACACGCCGACTTACAAAAGATTATGGAATCCATGATTTAATTCAAGAATGATCCACTCGATATGATAGAAGCAAGGCTTAGTAGATTGGAAAACATGCGTAGGAATAAGGAAACTCTCCCTACACAATCTTTGACTATCCTCGACACTTTGAACTTAATCATGATATCTTGATGACTTTGACAAGATTCAATTTCACCACAAAACTTTGAACTTAATCAATATCAATCCATAGGCGAATTGGCAAGTTTTATTTTAATGAGATTGAACTTGATTATAAATGTGAACCTGATCCCCAACTTTGTAATTCAGTTTTCATCTTCGAATCTATGTTGACTCAGGTATTCTTATCCAATTTGGACCAATTTCCCAAGCCAACATTTATTCTTGTATCCATAGACCTAGAAATGAAATCACTAATTTTGGATAGTCACATTCCATTGATGGAAAAAGAATGTGAATTTTAATTCTTGAATTTGGACTCAACTCTTGAACCAAAACCGACTCTCGAACCTAAAGTTAATTTTCTCGAGTTAGTATTAGTTCCTGAACCTATCATTCTTGAGCCCAAGTCAACCATTTCACCAAGTCACATTCTTTTGTTGGACATAGATATAGACCATGATGACTCTGTGATGATTTTTCAGGACTGGTCATGTAAGGGGAGTAAGTTTCACGATAGGATCTTTCATGATCTTATTCATATTGGGGATTGTAAATATGTAAATAAAAAGAAGTCAATAAAGGTGGGTTCCATGATCACCACATTATCTTGATTGGGTAGCAACGCTTGACCCAATAGACCACCACCGGAACCACCACTTTAAGGTAATATTTTCCTTCCTTTTCTTCTTTTTCATGCATCTATGTATTAATTCATACATTGAGGACAATGCATGAGATAAGTATGGGGGAGGGTTCTAACATAACTTAGGTTTCCTTTTATTATTGAAAAAAATTATTAACATTTTCTTCACTTTTAAAAACTTTTTAAAAATAAAAACAATATTTTGACATATTTTTTGTAAGAAATTAAGTCAATTTTAAGGAATAGGATAACATAATTAGGATTTCTTATACTTGGTCAAAATAAAATTATTTGTTTGATTTATAAGGTTAGGAATAAAATTTGAAAAAGTAATTTAGTCTTAATTTTTACCTTGATGATATATGCATGCTTTATACACTTACACACTTCGGTTTCAAAAACGAAGATTCTTATACCTTATTAAAAAAAAAGAAAAATATATATATAAAATCCTCTGATTAAGATGGGTATTTCTGCCTCATAAAGCATAAGTATTCACGCCTAAAAGCCGTTCATATAACAAAATCTTTAGTTTTGTGGCCTTGTTTGCTCGAGTCCTTAAGTCCTTGGGGTGTTTTCTCACCCGGTGTCCTAAAACTGTTTGGTTTGAGAGTCACCGATTAAAGGCTAGTTATATGGGCAGATTAGAAAGCCCAATAGAACAAAGGAATAATATCACCAAAAATTAGAAAATAAAAAAGAAAAAAATAATAAGGCATAAGAGTTAGAGATAAAGAACCCCGAGTCAAAAATTTCATGGTCATAAAGGTGCATATAACTTAAGGTAAAATAATAGACTAAATGAGAAATACTATTTGACTCCTTGTCTTAATTGATAACAAGTTTTTGAATTAAGACTAAGTTTAAGAATGAAAAATTCAGTTTTTTTATAACTTATAGATTACTTAATACTTACAATAATACTTCAAATATTTTTCTCTTTCAAAATGTATTTTCAAAATACTAACACTTTATTTCTCTTTCTTTATGGATTTTGTGGGTGTAATCCATTGAAAACCCTCACGAGATAAAACTCATCTTCTAGGGGGAACCTAGAGGATTAACGGCTTGTTCACAAGCTCAGTGCAATCACGTGACTTGCGAAAATGGTCTAATAATCTTTGGTTTAGTTTTGTTGTTTTGCTTGAGGACGAGCAAAAGATAGATAGGGGGTGTGATCGGTCACTGAATCTGCATATTTATTATCACATTCTCATACTTATTATATAATAAACTCTATTTTTAATCCTATTTATTGTCTAATTTACATGCAGGCCTATTACTAAAGAAGAGGGAAGAGAAACGAGCCCAAAAAAGTCCATCAAAATTCTGATTTAATTCAAATTAATTTGAATCAGAAAATCAGGACAAATTAAGGGAAATCAGAGAAGATAAAATTAGTTGAAAACTAGTTAAAGCAAATCTCTACAAATCAATTGGTTAAAGCCGAAAATTGAAGAAGGTTTTGTCAAAATCTATGACCCGAACTGAAAATCTAGCTGGAGATAAATCTAAAACGTCAAAGCAACGACCTGTGCCTCCTGGGTGTGGCCACCTGGCTACACCTGGTCGCGGAAATGAGGCCACGCGTCTTTGTTGAAGCCGTGTTTCCACGACTTTGTTGAAGCCATTGGGGGAGCGTTTGCTCCCCCCATCTTCGTACGCTTTCCCTCACTTGATTTTTGCCTATAAATACTGGGTTTTAAGAGACCATAGGAAACGACCAAGCAGAGAGTAGAAGTTAGGCTATTTGTAGTTTGTAACTTAGGTTTTTTTATTTTCTTTTATGTAATTTTTGTTTTATTTATGTAACTGAGAGGAGATGAGAGTTTCATGGAGGAATAAGAGCAAGCTTGTACTGGAGGTGACACCGGTGTAAGTAAGTCTTTTCTTTCATTATTATTTAAATCAAATCAAGGTTTCTTTTCTTTCTTTACCTTTATTTTCATTTGCTTTCCTCTGCTGTGTTTGTGAATCCAAATGACTCCAATAATCTCGAAGTTGCCTTGCTCTTGCAAGTGTCGTTGATGGCTTATGGTGATGGATAGACATTCCTATGCTAGTGTAGCTTGCCCCCTTCATTTCATAGTGTAAATTGGAAATGGGAAAGATCCTATTTGTCATACTTCGCTCGCCTTCAAGTAAAGGTAAATCGTCGATATAGGTCAAAGGTAAGCAGGTACTGAAGAGGTAAGTAAGTATTTTTTTAGGTTTTCTTTCTTTTCTTTCAACTTTTAGTTTAGAACACCACAATCTCCAAACTCTTTTATCACTCCTTTTAATTTCTTTGTATAAATCTATTTTTCATTTTTTTCACCTTCTCAATCCACCACTTTCTTCTTAACATAACTATAACTTATTTTTCTCTTTTCTTTTAAAGAACAAAAGAAGAACTTTAACCATTCTTTGAAGCATAATAGAGAACTTACTAAAAAGCTTCCATCGCTAGTCCCTCCTTGTGGATCACGACCCGCATAGCCACTTGTGATAGCAGTAGTATTGAGCAACTTGCACTCTTTATTCTTTAGTTCTAAAATTTTATATTCCTATGTGTAGGTAAAACCTCAATCAAATTTGGCGTCGTTGCCAAGGAAGGACGATAAGTAATTCTCTTTTTAAGTTTACCTTTTTGGTTAACTTTCTTCTTTGTTCTTGTTGTACAGTGATAAATATCAAGAAAATTTTTGCTGCAGTGGACATATAAGTGGCCCTGGACTCTACTCAAGAAAGTAGAGCCCAAAAGCCCTCAAATATGCTACATACCAATGGCAATCTGAGTGAACTACTAACCTGTATTTTTGCAGATTGGTTGAATTGCAGAGCTAGATTTCTATAGCTATTTATTTTCTTGTTTATCTCACTGTACATACTTTCTAACCTCAACAGTAAAATGATATTTGCTAAATGCTAAAAACGGTTTAGACTTGCATTTAGGCACGTGTCTAATTCGTTTACATTTTACATTACTATTGAAGAGTGCTGGAGCTAAGGTATGTGTTCATAGCATTTAGTATAAGGTTCATTCTTATATGAAATATTGCTTAATTGTTACTTTTTTATACACTTGTATAGTACACTAAATTGAATTAAGGGCTTGTCCTATAAACAAGATAAGATGGAAAATTCATTATCCTCCCTTAGCCCACAAACAATCTCCTCACTCACTAACCCAAGCCTAACTAAAACTGAGTAGACGTTCGCCCTAGGGACATCTCGGACTCATATAGGAGAATGACCAAAGGGGAAAGTTGATTAGAATTTGACTCTTGCCAAATTGGTATCTATAAGGTTGGGAATTGAGGGGCGAAACCTCGAAGATTGATGATTTCGCATAATGTTGGCCCAGAGGCCTTCCACTCTAGTTTTAATGATGATTAACTCATGTAGTTATAGTTTACTAATAATCTTGTGATATTTAGTTTCAGATATTTGATCAAGTTATTAGTAGGTGATTAGCTTCAACAAAGATCTTTTGGAGCTTTCACATGGTGATTCAAGAGCTCGAGCGTCAAAGTTCACATCTAGCACTCGGCTGGAGTAAAGCTCGGTGAATCGCGTTTGGATCGGGTCAACTTGGAGACGGCGTTCTACAAGAAGGCTTTGGTTTGTTTAGTTAAGATTTAGTTTAGATCCATTGTAAAGATTAGATAGTTGATATGCTCAAGTTCACAACACACACACGTTTCATGTTTTGGTTTTTAGTTTTCAGTTTAACGATCTTGGGTTTTATGAATAGATAGAATCAAAATAAGTTTACATAGTTTAATGTATATTAGATTTGATCTATATACATCCATGCTTCATATACTTAGAAAACCTTATTTTGATACACTATTCATGTGTTTGGAGTTTTGTATTTAGACAAAACTTATTTTTGGATTTAATATCAAAAACATAGATATAATACCTTTCATGTACATTAGATTCTATCCATATACTATATGCTTCAAAGTTGTTTAAATATCATGTTTTTATATTTACATGTGTTTTGGAAAATTTGGATTTCCATTTCAAAAATCTTAGTTTTGGAAAATACAGAATTTGGTTTAAGGCAAATTTTTCAAGTCACAAAAATGGTTCAAAATGTTTATAACATGATTTGATTTTTACTCAAACATGTATGTATTTCAAAGATATAACATGAACTGATTTTTGTGGAATTTGTGTGTTTTTATGGGATTTAATTGATAATAAAAACCCAAGTTTTTAAGACGTGATTTAGCTTGACTGGCTGACTGCCGGTCGACCGGGCCGGTCGACCGTAGTAGTGGGCGGTCGACTAGGCCAGTCGACCGACGTGCACAGAACGTGCACGCAGCCAGGCTGATGGGCCGGTCGACCGGAACGGTCGACCGCTAGAGAGCCTCTGCTCTCAGGAAATGGGCCCGGTCGACGGCCCGGTCGACCGGCAGAGAGCTTTGCTCTCTGTATCAGCTTGGTCGACCAGGCGGTCGACCTGCTAGAGAGCCGTTGCTCTCTGGATCCAGTCCCGGTCGACCGGGCGGTCGACCGGTAGGCACAACGGTCAAAAATTTGACCGTTGGCCGGTCGACCGTAAGGGCAAATTGGCCCTTTTCAGCTGCCAACGGGCAGATTTCCAAATGGGTTATAAATACCCCATTTGAGTTGGTTTTTCAACAAGAATTTTCAAGAGAAAATTTTTCATCTTCTCAAGTGTTTTAACGCTAGTTTTCAAAGAGTTTTTAACCTTAAAGATTTCATCTTTATTTTGTTTTAAAGGGCTGGAAAATTCAAAGAAAAAGAAAGTCTTTAGGATTGTTTTTGATCTTCACTTTATATTCATTCTAGAAGTTTTCCAAGAGTTTTTCTTTGAGTTTTTGATTTTCAAACTCTTTATTTGTCACACTTGAGCTTATCATTCTATCTTATCTATAGGATCTTTGTTTTAGTGAGAAAATTGGTTTGTGGTTGAAAGAGACCACCAAGTTGTAAACCTTCCATTGATTGTGATATCCCTCTAGTGAGAGGTGATTGAGTTGAATCCCTCAAGTATGAGGTGATAGTGGAAGTGGTATTTCGCTCCCTCTAGTGAGAGGTGGAGATTGTTTTGGAATCCCTTAAGTGTGAGGTGATTGATTTGTTGTTTGGCTAAGTGTCTATCCCTCTAAGTGTAGAGGTGATTTGTTTGTGCCTTGCCTCTAGTGAGAGGTTGTATTAGTTGAGAGAGGAGTTGTGTACTCCCAATTGTATTTGCCCCAAATCCTCAGTGGAGGTTCACTGTGTGGGAAGTCTTATATGGACGAGTTAGTGGAAATCCTTCTATGTGAAGGTGGGGACGTAGAGCTTTGTGCTCGAACCTCGAAACATATCTTGATGTTTACATTTGATCCACTTTCTCTTACTCTCTCTCTCTTTTACATTGTGCATTGATTCATATTGTCATATCATATACATGCTTGTGTTGATTGTGTGTGCCCATACTTGTGTTTAACCAAGAAAGCTTTACATAGCACCTCAACTCTTATTCAGAGGAATTCAGAGGAGCTAGTCCAGAGCCCTTTACCGGGATTGGCTAAACTCGTTGGTTACACTAAGTGTGTTGCATTAAGTTTTTAATTCCGCATTATTGTTCATTAGATTAGACTTACACCTATTCACCCCTACTCTAGGTGTATTTTCAATTAGTATCATAGCCTACGGTCCTGATATTAGGTTTAACCACCTAGGAGTGTGATCTTGGTTTTACTAATCTAGATTTGCATTTGCTCACTTATATTGTTTACACACACTCATGGACTTTATGACCCCACCTATGTTTGATACTTCCAACATTGTTGTTTAAGGGCTAGGATGTCCATGTACCTAAAAACTATAGGCTTGCATGTTTCCTTGCCGCTACCAAGAAATCCTATCTTGGTAATAGCAAGCATATAGAGGCAAATGCACAAGCCCTAATGGCACTTAGAAGCACGCTTATTAAAGAATATCTTTTTATGGTTTCTAACTGTGATTCCGCCTTTGCAGTGTGGAGCACGTTGACCTCCTCCAAGCTTCAAATGCCAACCAAATCTAGTGGAGAATCTGAGCAACATTGCTACATAGTCCAAGAGAATAACTCCCTTGAGGTAAACTCAAAAACTCAATTAGATGATGATGATGCTAGTTCTTCTAGTAATGATTATATTGATGTCAATGCTTTGAATGAAGAACTTTCAATTATTTGTGAAAAATTGTTAGAAAAATATAATCTTTTGAAAAAGAAGAGTTTTGGACTTAACAAAGAAAATAAGGATTTGTGTTCAAAACTAGATTTGGTTTTGCAAGAGAAAGTGGAGATTTCTAATGAAAGGGATTCATTGAAATCCAAACTTGACCTTGTTCTAAAAGAAAATGAAATTTTGAAAACCAAAAATGATTGTGAAAATGTTTTAAAGAAAAATGAGGCTTTATCTTCAAAAGTTGATTTTGTTGTAAAAGAAAATGATTCTTTGAAAAAATAAATTGATTTGATTTCAAAAGATTTAGAAGGTTGCTTAAATAAAAATAAATCTTTGAAAATTGATATAGAATCTCATGTTTGTCATGCTAGTGTAGCTTCACATTCTAGCACACCTATTGCATGCTCTACTTTGTCTTCAAGTATTAAAATGATATAAATGTTTTGAAGAAAAGTGTTGATTGTTTGGGCTCCACTTTGAGCCATTTTGCCATGAACCATATACATTTGGAATCCATGCTTCGCAAGAAACAAATTGCATCTATGCATGCACACAAACCACGGCATACACATGCTTCTCACATTCACACCCATCACACTATGTATGCTCATGTGTACATTTGTACACATTGTGGACGTAAGGACCACCTTACTAAATTTTGTTATGATAGGATACATGATTCAAATTTAGTAAATAAGTTTGTTTGGGTTAGAAAAGGAGCTAACCCTCATGGACCCAAAAGAGTATGGGTACCAAAGACCACTCCTATTTTGTTTGATACATGTGTGGGCTCTCACATGACGTAGAGTGATGGTGCCTTGAGGTGGATGCGTTCCGAGCTTAAAGAGGACAATTTGGATGCATCACTTTCAAGGGGAGTTTGGTGAGAGGACCACCTTGGTTTGGAGACATAGATATGTACCCTCATGGTTTTGGTAACGATCTCTAAACTCCTATTATGTTTACATGCTTTTCATATTGTTGATTTTTATCATGTCTTGTTTCATGATTAGTACATTAAATGTCATGATTATTAGACTTGTGATATGCATGATTAGTATTTGAGATCACCCATGTTTAATATGGACTTATGATTGTAGGCTGTCTAAAAATCACTAAAAGACAAGCCATTAAAAAGCAGAGTTTCAAGTTCTAGACGCGAAGGCTCAGCACCAAGGCGCGAGGGCTCGACACCCGCGTCTCAACATCAAGGCGCGTGAGCTCGACACCCGCGTCTCAGCATCAAGGCGCATGGGCTCGACACCCGCGTCTCAACATCAAGGCGCGTGGGCTCGACACCCGCGTCTCAGCATCAAGGCGCGTGGGCTCGACACCCGCGTCTCAACATCAAGGCGCGTGGGCTCGACACCCGCGTCTCAACATCAAGGCGCGTGGGCTCGACACCCGCGTCTCAACCTCAAGACGCGTGGGCTCGACACCCGCGTCTCGCGCCTCGGTTATAACCGCCCTGGTTATTGGGCCAGTCACCGCCCACATAGCGGGGAAGTGGGGAAGTTGGCCCCTCATCGTGGAGCATTTTTAGGGGGCACGTTCACCCCCTAGGACCTCTATAAATAGCCTCGTTTGCTATGAGGTCGGGCAATCAGAGAAGAGAGGGGATAGACACAAGGGCGATCAGAAAGGCATCTGGCATCAGAAGATCACAGAGAGAGACAGACCGAGACAGGAGAGAGCTCAACTCTTCGTCAAGCTTGCTGCGTACAAGCTGCTCTTTGCCTACCTTCTCTTTCAGAGTTTTGGTAGACAGAGCTGTGCTACTCCCTCTACCAGCCAAAGAGAAGATTCCCTGACGATCCCGACGGTCATCCGGTCAACGGAGAACAAGATTCACTCTCCACCGCCACACGAAGAACCCAGCACTAAACAAAGGGAGGATTCAAGACTCAACATCCTCCCTCCCTTGTAACTGGAAGGAAAAAGCAGTTTTGTTGTAATTTTTTCATCTGATTCAAGGAAAATTTTACAGTAAAGACTTCTTTCCCTTTTTTCGGCGCGTACAAGAGATGGCGACTCCGCTGGGGACTACATTTGTCACTGATGAGCAAATCGTGGCGCAGGATGACGTCCTCCGTAAGGGGAAGATGGTCGAATCGCTCATTGTCGAGTTCGACCAGGCGAAGTACGAAGAGTTTCTCTCTTCCGGCTCCAAGAGCCCAAAGACCCGCGTCTGCCGCCGGGTCTCGACGGGGAATGGCCCCGAAGCCCGATCTGTGGCTCTCTCGGGTGCCCCTGCTGCCAACTGTGCCAAGCAAGGTGCACGCGCCAACGCCTCTCAGAAGGCCCGCGTGGCCCCAGGCACAACTGCCTTTGCGACCAACCGCGTCGCACAGAACACCCGCGTCAGCGTCTCTCAGGAGACCCGCGTGGTTAAAATCTCTGATGTTCAGCATCAGGATGTTGTTGGTCTCTCTCCACCTCCGCGACGCAACCGGAACGCTGAGCGTCGACAGAGGAGACGTGCGCGCCAGCTGCAAGTTGGAACCTCTGATTGTCTGACTGAGGCTGGACGCAGCATACAAACTGGCGCCTTGCTCGCGCCCCGCGAAGTCCGCGTTTGGCGGCCCAAACGCGAGATTCCTTCAGTTAGGTCCTCTGAGGACCAACTCACCAAACGCCAAGGTGAAGCCTCTGCGCCTTGTCAAGCACAAGAGGCATGCGCCTATAGACGTGGGGCCCAGCAGCCCACTCCCTCTCAAGTGTCTCTGCCCCGACACACCAAGCAGCAACGCGACAGGCGCGTCTTGTCTCAACAGAGACGCCAGACGCGCGCTGAACAGCTGCAGCGTGAGAACCGCGTCCCTGAAGCCTGCGTCCAGGCTGTACGGCACATGGATGCCTCTCATCTTCGACGTTGCGAGGCTAATCTTTTCAATCCCCCTCCCATGGACTTGAGGGATTATTTGACGAAGAAAAGAAGTGCCAATCAGGCCACTTCGTCGTGTTGCTACCAACGGCTCATCCATATGCTCTCTGAGTGCCGTTGCGGATCAGGCGTGCACCAGCAGTCTTTAGTCAGACAGCTGACCCTGATTCTCCCGTCAGCTAAAAGAAGACGCTCCCACAGAAGGAGAACCTTCTCTGACGTTGAGTACCCGGAGCTCACTGCGAATATGACAAGCAGGAGCAAGGGAAAACAACCTGCAGTCAGCTCTGACGAGTCTGACTCTGAACCGGAAGGAGTGTACCGACACACTCGCACCCGGACCGGGGTCATTCCCCCAATTGACTATAATGCCTTAGCCCATGGCATTAAAATGAATGATTCTCACTCCGCCGTAGCGGAATCAAGGGCTTCGAACTCTTCCGTCGAGAAGGAGACCTCTGCCTACATGACAGGCACTCCTGAGGAGACGGCTAAACGTTTAGAACAGATCCAGAAGGCACAAATGGATATGATTCTTTCTCAGCAGGAATCTATTAACTCCCTCAAGCAGGCGATTTCACAGCTGCTCGAAGACAGGAGGAGGTCTCCTCCTAAAAAGTTAAAGGGCAAAGGGAGAAAGGGAGAAAGCTCATCTTCCGAACCTTCTGAGGAGACGCGGCGATCTACTTCCGGCTCGTCAAAGTCCTCGTCGCAAGTAAAGGGCGACCAAGATCCGGGGAAGGCTCATGCTAAAAGAATGAGTCAACTGGAGCGATGCCTCGAGGCCCTTGCCAATCGCAAAGACCTCCAAGAAGTAGGAGTGGTCCGGCCCTACCCGGCTGAATGGGATTTGGTTCCGTATCCGCCCAAGTTCAAAGCTCCAACTCTCCAAGCCTTTGATGGGAAGGGGTCACCCAACCAGCACATCTACTACTTCAAATTCCAAACCAGGAATGTAGTAGATAATGACGCCATCCTGGCGTGCCTGTTCATCGGCACCCTGAAAGGGTTGGCCTTTGAATGGTTTATGAAGCTCCCAGAAGGTTCTATCAAGAACTGGGGCGATTTGGAGAAGCTGTTCTTAACACGCTCTTTGAGGATGAATCCGAAGTCACGATGCTCACTCTTTTGTCTACCAAACAGCGAAAAGGGGAGTCCGTCAAATCTTTCGTGGAAAGGTTTCGGAACATGGCACTTCGGTGTCCAAGCGGTATGACCCAGGCCACCCTGGTTGAAACATGCCGCCACAATCTCCAAACCTCACTCCTTGCTCAAATAGAAGTTGCTGAAAGCCGCACCTGGAAGCAATTAGTCCAACAAGGTGAACAGGCTGAGGAGATTGTCGCCCGCGTCAGAGCGGAGGAAGGTAAGCCTAGGCCGGAAAGGTCGACAATGCGTGCGCCAGACACATCCCTCCAAACAAAGCGGAAGGATAATTTGGCAACGGAGACCAAATCTCCCGCCAAACCTCAATCAGGCAAGGCGAGTGGCTCTTCAAGCCAGCCACACGCCAACAAGCAATATTCCTTCAAGGAGGAACATGTCGATTCGCTCTTTAAACTACTCAACAAGAGCAACCGACTGAAGCTCCCTGAAGCTAGGCGCCCCGAGGAAGTCGGCAAGACCGACAATCCCACCTATTGCTTGTACCACAGGATGCTGGGGCACCCTACTAAGAGCTGCTACGTCTTCAAGGACAACCTTCAAGCTCTGATTGACGCGGAGGTGTTAAAGCTCCGACCAGAGCAGAAGAAGGTGACGGCTAATGTGACGTCAGTTCTCCAGTTTGGAAGACAACCCCCAACGCCTGCGGGGGTGATCCCTGTTCCAAGAGGAGAGCTGAGAGTGGTCAACACAGACCCTCACCAGCAGCAAGAGAAAGGCCTGGTACCCGTCCCTACACCTCAAGGGGAAATCATGTGGGTCCACCCTGACCTTGTCAATGAACAGCAATGGACTACTGTGACCAACAGGAAATCCAAAGGCAAGGCAAAAGCCTCATCCTGCAATGTGGTGGGTGCCTCCTCTCGAGAAGCCGAGACTGATGTTCCCTCGTTAACCGACTCAGAGGAAGAAACAATAGTCTTGGCCACAGAGCCCAACCAATCGATGGTGGGAACCCGCTCAGGACAGCCCTACTTGAAGCAGTATGGCGAAACGGCGGCAACCCCTCCACAACCAGCTGCAGAGCCAACCAAGCCCTCCACAAAACAACCCGTGGAGAAACAGAAGGAGACTCGATTTTCTCGAGCCCTTCAAAAGGGCATCGCGGAAGGATCTACGGCGCCTTACCGCTTTGATGTCCTGGCTCAATTGGCCAACATCCCGGCACGGATTACCTTGTATGAGCTTCTTAGGCTGTCAAAGTCGACCAGAGAAGCTCTACAAGAAGCTCTGGCAAATGCCGAGGTCTTCATGACCCAGGTGCCGAAGGAGGAAGATGTAGAGGATTGCCTCCACACCTCCCCAAACGCTTCCTACATTACCTTCACAGCAGATGACATGCAGGTTAAAGGGAAGCATGATCGACCCCTGTATTTCACAGGGTATATCGGATCGTCTTAGGTGAACTGCATTCAGGTAGATCCAGGGTCCGCATTGAGCATCATGCCTCGCCGGGTCATGCAGCATCTGGGCATTCTTACTCATCGCTTGAGCCCTACTCAGACAACTATCTATGGGTTCAATGCCAACCAGACCCGTCCGATGGGGAAAATCAAGCTCAAATGCCAGATTGGAAGCCTCAAGTCGGAAGTGACATGCTACGTCATCGACGCCGACACTTCCTACAATCTATTGCTGGGACGACCGTGGATTCACCGCAACTCCATCGTTCCCTCCACTCTCCACCAAGTCATGAAATACATTGACGGGAGTGGAAAGGTGCAGACGTTGATCGCCGAAAGGTATCCGTTCAAAGGGGTCGAGAATTATTTCACCGACTCTTTGCTGTACCAAGATCCGGTGGAGGCGGATGAAGTCTTGCGACCAGAGGAGCCAGACTCTGGTAACGAAGCTGACACCGAGCCCGAGAAAGAAGAGTGCCTGTGGGAGTTAGAACCACTTGTCAAGAGCACTAATAAGCTCGATATTGATAATACCACCGACGATGTAGGCGGTTGGTATATTAATAAAGATTTAGATTTTGCGTATTTTTCTGTGTTTGCTTCTGATTCAGTACCATCAGACACTAGCACCGAAGTAGACGATGACCCCTGGTCGGCAATAGATGCTTTGGCATCGTTGCATGTACCAGTGAAGTCGTCCTTCGAGACATACCAAGATAATGGTAATGCGCAAGAATCTATATTTATGGTTCCAGCAAGACGGAAAGGCCAAAAACCAATTCTTTTTAGGCGAATCTCGTCTGAACCAACGCCCCGCGAAGAATCGGAAGGCGAGAAGGAATCCCCTCAGTTCGGTCATTATGAACCAAAAGCACTCAAAATGATGAGATGCATGGGGTACGACCTGACCAACAGACCCAGGTTGAACTTCGGCAAAGGAAGGAGGACGCTGCTTCGATCCTTTGTGCCGAAAGGGAAGGCCCCTGATTATTATCATCGGACGCGCCGGGGGTTGGGCTATGTATTGTTGGAACCTATTTCGATGAAGACGTTCGTGACGATCAAATTCATTTGGAGCTCTACACATGACGAATCAAGAGTCCGACATGATCAAGTTGTGCCAAAGAGGGTTGAGATGTTGTGGTTTGTAAAGAAGATATAGCATGTAAAAGCCTTGATACAAACTTACAACACATAGTCCTGTTAGTCGACTTGTCCCAATATCAAGTCGACTAATCAGTTGTCTAGTCGACTTACCCAAAGTTCAAGTCGACTAAGTTTTGTGTCCTAAAACAGACCAACTCTCTGTTTGTCAAATTAGTCGACCAAACAGTAACCAAGTCGACTAATCCATTTTCTGGTCGACTTATAGAAAACACCTAGTCGACTAATCCCTTGACTCAGTCGACTATAAAGCAGTTGCAGTCGACTTGAGGTAGTTATCCAGAAACCTGTTCTGCCAACAGACATATACCTAGTCGACTACTTGCTAAACCTAGTCGACTAATAGTAGAAGTTTTGCCTAGTCTAGTCGACTAACTCAGAACCCTAGTCGACTATAGGCAGTTTCTGACTGTTGGACAGTTTTTGTTATCTGATCCTTTTGGCAACGTTTCCCAATGTCCATATCATCTGAATTGGTCCTATAACTATCCTAACTTACCCTAGTCTACAGCTATAAATAGGGAAGTTATACCAAAGGCCAATTGCCAAGAGTTTCATTCAGTTTTCAAAAGCCAAATTTCAGAAAACCTGAAAACTGATTTTTTAACTTCTGTTCTTCACCAAAAGACAATTCCATTAGTGAAGTTCTCTGAAGTTCATTTTTCCTATACAGTACCTTGTCCACATACACATCTGTACCAAGGCTATAGGAAAAGAGTTGTAAATTCTCAAAGTGTTCATTTGTACACGGGAGGCTTCTTGGTTGAAGAGGCAAGTTGTACAAGGTGACCATTGTACACGGGAGGCTTCTTGGTTGAAGAAGTAGTTGTACAAAGGTAAAAGGTATTCTCTTGGTGGAAGAGAAGGTGTACACATTTGGAGAAGGGGATTCGACAAGTGGTGTACATGTTGTATTGATTTTGGGTGGCAAGATCAAGGATAAAGGAAAATCTCAAGCGGGTGGCTTGGGGACTGGATGTAGGTCACAAGGACCGAACCAGGATAAATCTCTTTGTTTGCGTTTGCATTTTCTGAGATTTGTTTTCTTTACTTGCAAGTTTACTTATTTGCTTAACAATTAATCCTTCCTGTCAAGTGTTGTGTTGATTTGATTATAGATCCTACATTTGGTATAAGAGCGGGACCCAACAATTGGTATCAGAGCAAGGGAGAGCCAAGTTCATCAACAGGCAACAACCATACCAATTCCAACAATTGGTATCAGAGCAAGGGGAGCCAAGTTCATCAACTGGCAACAACCATACCAATTCCAACAATTGGTATCAGAGCCCGGCACCAACATCAAGGTTCAATCCAACAACCGGCATACACGCTCTGATCCAACAATTGGTATCAGAGCCCTGCATACCCTGAACCAGCTTACAAGCTCGGGTACAAGTCAACAATAAGGATGGCAACGGAGTTTTCATCATCCCAATACAAGGAAGGACATTCTACACAACGTCCACCGCTATTTGACGGAACTAACTACAACTATTGGAAGTGTAGAATGAAGATCTACTTGCAGTCAATCAACTACGACCTTTGGAACATCGTAGAAGCGACGTACACCAAGCCTACAACCAACTACGACGCTTGGAGTGAAGATCAAAAGAAGAACGCCAACCTTGACGCCAAAGCAATGAATGCTCTATTCTGTGCCCTTACCAAAGAAGAGTTCAACCGAGTGTCAACAGCAACTTCTGCACATCAAATTTGGCATACTCTTCAGGTAACACATGAAGGCACTAGTAAAGTTAAGGAGTCTAAAATTTCTGTTTTTGTCCACAGGTTTGAGTTATTCAAAATGGAGGAGAATGAAACCATATCCGAGATGGTTACAAGATTCACCGACATCACCAATACTCTTGCATCCCTTGGAAAGGACTACACCCAAGTCGAAAGAGTTCGAAAGATCCTTCGTGCACTTACACCAGAATGGGAGAAGAAGACAACCGCCATTGAAGAGGCGAATGATCTCTCAACTATGACATTAGAAAACCTAATCGGTAATCTAATGGCATACGAAGTGCAGTTAGAAGAAAGGAAGAAGGAACAAGAACGACAACACCGTTCAAAGAAGAAAGAACTCGCCTTCCATGCATCTTCCGACACGGACAATGATGACGAAGAGGAGATGGCAATGCTTTCAAAGAAGTTTAGAAAATTTCTTAAGAAAGGTAAATTTAAATGTTTCAATTGTGATAAACCAGGACATAAGAAGATGGACTGTCCTTTGCTCAAGAAGAAAGAAAAGTACAAGAGTAAGAAGTTCAGAAAGAAGAAGAACTACGAAGCATCTTCAGAACATAGTGATTCCTCATCTTCCGATGAAGAAGAATCCACTGAACATGTTAACTTATGTTACATGGCCATAGAAGATGAAGAGGTATCGTTTTCTGAACTCTCTGATGCATTTTATGAGTTATTTATGAATCTGAAAAATAAAAAAATGAAAAACAGATTTTTGTTAAAAGAAAATGAGAAACTTTTACAGGAAAATTCTGTTTACGCATTACAATGTTCTTCTATAAATTCTCAACAAGATGAAACTGAAAATGTCATATCATCTTTGAAATCTGAAAATGAGAAGTTTATAAAAGAAAACATTTTTCTGAAAATGGAAACTAAATCTTTGAATGATAGAATATTTATATTAGATAAAGATATGTTAGTTTTCAAGAAGAAATATGAAGATCTTATGCAAAATGTGACTAAGTTTAATAAAGAAAAAGAAAATTTGAATGCTGTATTATCTTTTCAGAAATTGTCACATGATAATCATGGTATTGGATATATTGCAAAATCTTCATGTTATAATCCATATAGTTCTTGTGTTAAAAGAAAGACTAAGAAAAGTAAGTTTATATGGATTCCAAAGAATTTAAATATTTATGATAAAAATACATATATTGCTTCATACATGCATGATATATGTGATTCTTGCAATTATGTATATACTAATAGGTGGAAACCAAATTCTAAATGGATTTGGAGTCCTAAAGGTTAGATATGATCTTTTATATTTTGTACCAACTAACGTTTATTTGCAGGTACCATATAAAAGTTATTATATATATATGTACTAATATATTTGTTGCAGGGGGAGAACAAAATATTTTTATATCTGTTATAACCCATTTCTGCAGGGGGAGGAAAAGATAACATATTTTTTACAGGGGGAGGACATGCACACACAAAGCGTCGTCATCAAAAAGGGGGAGAATGTTGGAACCTATTTCGATGAAGACGTTCGTGACGATCAAATTCATTTGGAGCTCTACACATGACGAATCAAGAGTCCGACATGATCAAGTTGTGCCAAAGAGGGTTGAGATGTTGTGGTTTGTAAAGAAGATATAGCATGTAAAAGCCTTGATACAAACTTACAACACATAGTCCTGTTAGTCGACTTATCCCAATATCAAGTCGACTAATCAGTTGTCTAGTCGACTTACCCAAAGTTCAAGTCGACTAAGTTTTGTGTCCTAAAACAGACCAACTCTCTGTTTGTCAAATTAGTCGACCAAACAGTAACCAAGTCGACTAATCCATTTTCTAGTCGACTTATAGAAAACACCTAGTCGACTAATCCCTTGACTCAGTCGACTATAAAGCAGTTGCAGTCGACTTGAGGTAGTTATCTAGAAACCTGTTCTGCCAACAGACATATACCTAGTCGACTACTTGCTAAACCTAGTCGACTAATAGTAGAAGTTTTGCCTAGTCTAGTCGACTAACTCAGAACCCTAGTCGACTATAGGCAGTTTCTGACTGTTGGACAGTTTTTGTTATCTGATCCTTTTGGCAACGTTTCCCAATGTCCATATCATCTGAATTGGTCCTATAACTACCCTAACTTACCCTAGTCTACAGCTATAAATAGGAAAGTTATACCAAAGGCCAATTGCCAAGAGTTTCATTCAGTTTTCAAAAGCCAAATTCCAGAAAACCTGAAAACTGATTTTCTAACTTCTGTTCTTCACCAAAAGATAATTCCATTAGTGAAGTTCTCTGAAGTTCATTTTTCCTATACAGTACCTTGTCCACATACACATCTGTACCAAGGCTATAGGAAAAGAGTTGTAAATTCTCAAAGTGTTCATTTGTACACGGGAGGCTTCTTGGTTGAAGAGGCAAGTTGTACAAGGTGACCATTGTACACGGGAGGCTTCTTAGTTGAAGAAGTAGTTGTACAAAGGTAAAAGGTGTTCTCTTGGTGGAAGAGAAGGTGTACACATTTGGAGAAGGGGATTCGACAAGTGGTGTACATGTTGTATTGATTTGGGTGGCAAGATCAAGGATAAAGGAAAATCTCAAGCGGGTGGCTTGGGGACTGGATGTAGGTCACAAGGATCGAACCAGGATAAATCTCTTTGTTTGCGTTTGCATTTTCTGAGATTTGTTTTCTTTACTTGCAAGTTTACTTATTTGCTTAACAATTAATCCTTCCTGTCAAGTGTTGTGTTGATTTGATTATAGATCCTACATTTGGTATAAGAGCGGGACCCAACATGTAACAACTCCGGTCCCATCAGCCTCCGATTCTTAAGAATTGTCGAGCAACGATTACTCTTCATACACATCATCTTGGGAGTCAGATGTCAGTGTCGGCAACATCTTCAAGGAACTTTCAGTGAACATGGTTTCGACAAGCCACCTGGAAGATGGAAATGAAGAAATAATCCAATCTGATACAGATCCTTGGATCAAACATTTAAACGCTATTTGGGACACTCGCTTTGAACAGCGCGAGCCACCCACAGAAGACAAGGTTGTTCAGATCAACCTAGGAGATGAGGCTAACCCTAAGCCCATCTTCATAAGTGACGGCCTGTCACCTTCGGAGAAGAAGGATCTAATATCTCTTGTACAAGAGTATATAGACGTCTTCGCCTGGAATTATGAGGACATGCCAGGACTCGATCCTCAAGTGGCTATGCACCGCCTCAACATCAATCCGGACGCAAAACCCGTCAAACAACAGCAGCGACGGTTTCGTCCAGAAATAATGGAGGCAATCCAATCAGAAGTCAGAAAACTTATTGATTCTGGCTTCATCAGGGAAGAACAACATCCCGACTGGGTAGCCAACATCGTCCCCGTCGCCAAGAAGAACGGGAAGATCTGGATCTGCATCGACTTCCGCGATCTAAACGAGGCCTGCCCCAAGGACGAATTCCCATTGCCGATCACAGATGTCATGATTGACAATACTTGTGGATTCGAACGAATGTCCTTCATGGACGGATTCTCAGGATACAATCAAATCAAAATGTATCCTGATGACGAAAAGCATACCTCCTTTAGAACACCTCTAGGGGTATATTGCTACACCGTCATGCCCTTCGGACTGAAAAATACAGGGGCAACATACCAAAGGGCCATGAACGCCATTTTCCATCAGCAAATACGCAAAATGGTGGAATGTTATGTTGATGACATTGCGGTAAAGAGCCGCACTAAAGGTGATCACATAGCGGACCTGAAGGTGGTCTTCGACATCATGCGGGCTCATCAATTGAAGATGAATCCCACAAAGTCCTTCCTGGGGGTGGCCAGTGGCAAATTCTTAGGATTTGTTGTAACATCCACCGGAATTCACTTGGACCCGGAAAAGGTCCGCGCTATCCAGGAGATGCAACCCCCGAGAAATCTCAAAGAACTCAGGGGATTGCAGGGACGATTGGCGTACATCCGCAGGTTTGTCTCAAATCTCTCCGGAAGATGCCAACCTTCGCTAAGTTAATGAAAAAGGGTGTCTCATTCATTTGGGATGACGCTTGCCAACAAGCGTTCGAGGAAATCAAGCAATACCTCACCCAACCACCAGTCCTTGCAGCTCCGATATCCGGAAAGCCTTTCCTGGTATACGTCCAGGCAATGGTTCATTCTTTGGGGGCTCTACTAGCTCAGCATGATGACCAAGGACGAGAGCAAGCAATCTACTATCTGAGTAGAACAATGATCGGAGCCGAACATCGGTATAACCCGATCGAGAAGGAATGTTTGGCATTAGTGTTCGCTATTCAGAAAATGCGGCACTATCTGGTAGGCCAAACTATAAACGTCATATCAAAAGTCAACCCCTGAGGTTACTTATGACTAAACCTTCATCATTAAACGGCCGGCTGGCAAAATGGGCCATATTGCTCTCCCAATATGAGATGCACTTTTTACCACAAAAGGCCATTAAGGGACAAGCGGTGGCAGATTTCCTAGCTGAGCACCCAGATCCGAGGGCAGCCAAAGTCTACGAGGATCTCCCAGATGAAGTTGCTGAAGTCTGCCTGACTCAGACATCGTTCGAAAGTCAAGTATGGCAACTTTTCTTCGACGGTGCATCAAGAACAGACCCAAAGGGACACGTAGTAGCGGGGGTAGGAGTAGTACTCGTATCCTCACAAAATTATGTGATTCCCCGAGTTGTCTCATTAACTGAGCCTTGTTCCAACAATGTGGCGGAGTACAACGCTCTTTTGATTGGGATGCAATTCGCCGATGAGATTGGCATTAAAAATCTCGAGGCATACAGCGACTCTAAACTCATCGTCAGCCAAGTTCGCGGGGAGTACGAAGTCAGACATGAGGACCTAGTACCCTACCACAACGCAACTATCCGTATGGCCGAGGAATTTACAAGCTTCTACATCGACCATGTACCGCGCAGGCAAAATGCGCACGCGGATGCACTCGCATCCCTCGCGGCCTCCTTAGTTCTTCCAGCCGGAGCAATGGAGAAGATATTCGTCTACAGCCACGACCTGTATTGCCCGAGAAATGCTCTCGAGGACTATCAGGAGTCAAAGGGAGATTGTCAAGGCAAAGAAGCACTGGAATTGTCAACCGGTCCAGAGCTTAAAGACTGGCGATTCCCCTACATTGATTTCGTCTTATACGACATTCTCCCTGAAGACACCAAAGAGGCGGCTGCCATTCGAAAGAAAGCCCCCAAATTCTATTATAATGCGATTACGCGAACATTGTATCGTCGATCGCATGACGGGATCTTACTCCGGTGCCTTTCACCAAAAGAAGCCCAAGAGGTATTGAGAGAAGCCCACGACAGTATGTGTGGAGCCCATCAACCTGGCCCAAAACTGGCACATCGACTCCAAAGATTGGGTTACTATTGGCCCAAGATGGTTGCCGACGCCGTCACCTATGCTAAAAGATGCCACGCTTGCCAAGTGCATGGCGATTTCATCCATCAAGCACCAGGGTATCTCCACTCTACAACCTCTACCTGGCCATTTGAAATGTGGGGGATGGATGTGGTTGGCCCTATCAGCCCACCATCATCAAAAGGACATCGGTTTATTTTGACAATAACCGATTACTTCTCTAAATGGGCCGAAGCCATCCCTTTGAAGGAGGTAAAATCGTCTAGCGTGATCAAGTTCGTGAAACATCACGTTATTTACCGTTTCAGTGTACCTCGGCGAATCGTCCATGACAATAGACCTCAGTTCATCAGCCAGGCTTTCCAGAGATTTTGCGCTAAGTTCAGAATCCAGAGTGTGTCCTCAACGGCATACTATCCTGCCGCTAATGGCCTCGCAGAAGCTTTCAACAAGACTATTGGCAAGCTGATTAAGACGGGAAAGGTGTTATATTATGGAGTATAATTTGCACACAAAATATATTCAATGAAAAGAGATAAGGTTTAGAAACAACCTCAAGTGCTTACTCCACAAATGTATGAAAGATGATTAATATACCCTTTCCTATCTCCGTTATAGCATAGGGCTATACCGAGTCGATTCTCAGGGAGAGCTCGCGATGGAAGCTTTATGATAGGTAGTGAAGATGTAAAACGAGAATTCTTCTATGCTTAAAAAAATAAAGAATAAAACAATGAAGAAGAAATGAAAGAATGGATGGATATGTTCATGATGGAAATAATCGAAAAAGAAATCAAGAAGAGATTTGCTTTGGAATTAAAACTAAAAGAATGAAAACTTTAGAATGAAAAAGTCATGACTAGCTAACCTTACTACCTTGCCAAAACTTACTAAACTCCGTGATGGTGAATGCGTGCCTCATGTTGATTCATCGGCATAGATTCGTCTTGCGTGTTGGTCTAATTACTTTCTCACTTGGATGACGGGGGGTTTAACCATCGGAGAAGAGAAGACCATCCAACTTGCAAGATTAAAGATAACAATCACCCATGAGTTAGTAGTTAGCAAGGTTAGTGGTTAGCTAGTACATGTAGAAAAGTTAGCTACAAGCCATTACAAAATAAAAGCAAAGCATGAATTAAATTGCAAGAAAGTAAAGCAAGAAATAAAGAAAGCAAGTAAACTAGAAAATGCAAGAGTAGAGAGAAGAGAATGGATGAATCCTTGCTTCACAAGTTGTCACTCCTTGATGTACACAAGCTTTCTCTCTCTTACAAACTCTCTCTTTACAAAATTTCTAGGGAAGAAGAAGAGGGTCTAAAGAACTAAAACCTAGAGAAAAACCTACAAAAATTACAAGCATCTACTAATTTCTCCTCTCTTCTCCATTCTCCCTTTGCTCGCAGGTCCTTGGTCCAATATTTATAGGCTCAGAGAGAAGCTTCGAGATCCAGTCTGTTGGCGCAAAATCTGGGATCCAACAACCCAGATTTGGCCGCAGATTGGCGGGAAAGTCCAAGATTCTGCGGCTCAACTAACTCTGTTGGGTAACAACTTTCTGGTACAGGTTGGTTACGAGGTTGTTATCCACGTGGCCTTCTAGAATCTTTCGTTGTTACATAGAATTCTCTGGATCCTGGATTTAAACTTGGGCTTGGAGTTAATTTATTTAATTATTGCTAATTAAAGTGATTATTGGGCTTTCTCTCATTTCAGTTGTGGACCTGTAAAAATATAGAGAAGATGAGTAAAAATCATATATTTATTTGCAATATGCATGGGGATTATGTGGTAAAATATGCAATATTGTGTATCAATCACACCCCCACACTTATTCTTTTGCTCGTCCCGAGCAAAACAAAGAAAAGAAAAAACTATACTACCAATTTTATTACACCACTTTCGCAGGTGACGCGATTGCACTGAGCGTGTGCAACAAGCCGTTAAACCTCTAGGTTACCCTAGAGGAGGAGTGTTGTCTCCTGAGGGTTTTCAGCGGATTGCACCCACAAAATCCATAAAGAAAGAAGACAAATGTTAGTGTTTTGAAAATTCATTTCGAAAAGGGAAACAAGTTTACGAACTATTTTTGCAAAAATATAAGTGATCTTAGGTCATAAGTCCACCTATAATCATTCTTTCTTAAACTTAGTCTCTATGCAAGATCTTGTCTTCAATTAAGGTAAGAATTCAAAATTGGATTGAATATTTTATCCTTCATAAAACCTAGATAGTATGCACACCGTGACAGTGAAAATTTATGGGATTTCAACTCCAACCATCAAGCCATTTATTTATCTATATATACTTTTTCTCTTTTTTCTTCCCTTAGTTTAGGCTTTCTAGTTCACCCTTGTAACGAGCCTATAACCGATGACTCCCAAACCAGTTGGTCTTAGGGCACCAGATGAGAAAACATCCCTCGGGTTTAAGGACTCGAGTGAAAAAGGCCACAAAACTAAAGGGGATTATTCTTTGATCACCGTTAGGCGTGAATAATCATGCTTCTTGAGGCATAATTTTCTAGCTTAATAAGTGATGTTTTTCACCGTTATACGTGAATAACCATGCTTCTTGAGGCATAATTATCCAGCTTAATAAGTGATGTTTTATTCTCTTTTTATTTATTTATTTATTTTATGGCATTTTAGGTCTTTGTTTCCATCCCAAAAATTGTGTAAGTGTGAAGTGCATACTATCTAAGGCAAAAAATTCAAGATAAAAATATCTCCCCAATTTTACTTACTTAGCCTATAATTTCAAACAAGATCTATTATTTCAACTAGGTTTAAGATGTCATAATTAAGGCTTTCTTAATTTCTAAGATACATCTTAATTTTCTTAAAAATAGATTAAAACTTTGTCTCTTATTTCAAAAAGTTTTTTTTTATTATTTTTTTTTATTTTCTAAAAGAAGTGTAAAAGAAAGAAGATCTAAAAACTCTATGTTAGTAAACCCTCCCCCACACTTATTTCATGCATTGTCCTCAATGCATCATGATATATGTATGCATGAAACAAAAATGAAGAGGGAAGGAAAAAATTACCTTAAGGTGGTGGTTCCGGTGGTGGTCTGATTGGTCCACGAAACATGGCCCAATCAACTTTTCTTTGGGTTTTGAGGAACCCACCAGAAATATAATGAATATGACCCACAAGAATGATGTATGCATGAATGATTTTTATTAAGTACATGACCCATCTAATTTTCATTTTCCATAATTAATTTCGGAGTCAAATTTGTCAACTACCTTGTCCCAGAATGGTGTATGAAATGATAGAACGGTTGACTTGGACTCAGGAAAGACAGGAACTAATACCGACTCAGGAAGGTGATGTAAGTCAAGTAAAGGTTCGGGAGTCGAGATCGGTTCAAGAAATAGGTCCAAATCAAGAAGATGAAACTCCAGTCCACATGTATTGTCTAACAATGGAATGTGACCTAATATGGGTGCTATCTCTTTACTTCCAATATTAAGGAATTCAAGCTCATCGCCATACAATTCTTCAAAACTAAGGTCAATGTTTTCCATCAGAATTGTACAATCAGTTTTAGAAGTAAAGAGATAGTGAGAATCAAGGTCACATTCCTCATGGAGTTCAAAAAATGGAAAACTTGCCAATTTGTCAATGGAATTTTCAAAAGTATAGAATTGGTCAAGTTCAACATGATCCTCTAAGATGGGTGATTCAACTTCATTATGAATTGGGAAAGGATCCAATGTCGACTCCGGGAAAAGATTGCAGTAAGGTAAAGATACCGGAGTCATTATTGAATCAGGAAAAAGGATTGAATCACGAAGTTGGGGTTCAAGATCACATTCCTCATGTAGTTCAATTCCACAAAAATGTGAACTTGCCAATTTATCAATGGGACTTTCAAAAGTATGGAATTGGTCAAGTTCAATATGATCATTATAAGAGATTGGTGATTCAATTTCACAATGGATAGGCACTGGATCCAATACTGACTCGGGAAATGAAGTGAAATCATGTGAAGACACTGGAGTCATAATTGAATCAGGAAGTAGAATTGAATCATCAAGTGGAAGTTTTTGAAGTTCAGGATCATATTCACACTCAAGTTCAATTTCAGGAAAAGGAAAACTTGCCAAAATGTCAATGGGATGGACAAGTTCAGATGAGTGTGCTGAAATTGAATCTGGATTTCCAAAATGACAAGAGTCTTGGGTCATATCAATAGAGTGTGGCATAATTGAATTGGTCAAAGGTTGATAAGATAGAGTTTCCTCATTCCTATAGATGTTAACCAATTGACTCAATTGTTCATCCACCTTATTGAAAGACTCGGCACGTGTTGTTTGATATTGTAACAAAGACTCTTGCAAGATGTCTATACTCTTTCTAAACGTGATATGTCTACAATTGGCTGCTCTAGAATGGGAGTATAAGAATCTTGACTTTGGAAAGTTTGTGAATAATGTGAGTCACAAATGTGTGGTGATGGAAGAGTGGACTCACACAAGAGATCTTTACTCGTTTCCATGACAAATGGTTGTTCATTAGGACAAGGTGGAACTGAGTAAGACTCTTGAAAATATGGTGGAATTGGAGAGGCAAATGGTTCTTGAAGTTTTTGCTCGACTCTCTGTAAATTGGCTTCTATACTCTTTAGTAACTCAGATTTTTCTTCAATTGGTGGTTCAGAAAAAGGAGTATATGAAGCGGAATCGGGAAATGAATACTGTGGACAAGGTGATATGGTGGACAAGGAGTTTGAAAATTTGACTCGGGGTACGTGAATCCCCAATGACTCGGTAAAGAGTTGAAATTATTATGGAAATTATAATTATTAGATGGGGGGTATGGGTCATATTGGTTCGGATAAGGACAACCCGGTGTATTTGGTTGGTGCGTATTGTAAAACGCCGGGTTGAAATTATCCGAATATGGAGTCGGTGTGAAATATGGATTATTATTAGGATGGAAAGAATTGTTGAATACCATATCACACAAAAAAATCACAATCAAAAAGAAACAAACAAATAAACCAAAAAAAAAATTCTAACCTAAGTTAGGGTAGACTTATGACCTAGACGACTCCTAACTGATTAGACCGTCCACGGGAGGTTTAGTGTAGACTTTGACTATAAGCGAATCAGCCAGGAAAGGTCAAGGTTGTTGGGAGGTTTTCCGTCAGAGACGTTCCTTAATTAAGTAACCACCAACCTTCGGGCTTTCGGCCCTCAATCCTTTCCTAGACACTGATTTTGTAAGAGTCAATTTCCAACACTTTTCCCCCTTAGGATAATCTCCTAAATGAGTCCGAGATGTCCCTAGGGCCAACGTCTACTTTTTTTATTAAATTAGGCTTGGGTTAGTGAGTGCTTGGGAAAATGATTTGCGAGCTAAGGAAAGGGTGATAAAATCCCCACCTTATCTTATTTACGGGTATGCCCTTAAAATTGAATTGTGCAAGTGTACAAGAAATATAACTAGGATACACTCAAAGCATGAAAATCAAGCAAGAGATGATTCCTAGTCTACATGCAATGCAAAACGTACCTTGCCTCCAGCACTCTTCAACAGTAAAAGTAAATGAATTGAAAGACACGTGCCTAATGATGCAAATGTCTAAACAATTTTAACGTTAACAACCAATTTTTTACTGTTGATTTTATTAAGCAGGAGTATGGTGAATAATACAGGAAATTAAGTATTGCAGCAGAAGTATTTTGCAGAGCTGAAGATCCTGCAGAAAAATGATCAGTAGTGAGCTCCTCCTTGCCGCAATTCTGCGGCAAAAACCCAGAATTTGCGGCAATTTGGAGGGATCCTGGTCTCTGCTTTCGAGAGCAGAGGCCCAGGTCCACTTGTATGTTACTGCAATGCAAATTTTCCTGTTTCTTCAACCTGTAACCTGCAACAGAGAAGAAGATTCGTTTAGTTCTTCACTTTTAATCAAAAACCGTTGCTCTCCCCGGCAACGGCGCCATTTTTTGATTAAGACGGGAAAGGTGTTGTATTATGGAGTATAATTTGCACACAAAATATATTCAATGAAAAGAGATAAGTTTTAGAAACAACCTCAAGTGCTTACTCCACAAATGTATGAAAGATGATTAATATACCCTTTCCTATCTCCGTTATAGCATAGGGCTATACCGAGTCGATTCTCAGGGAGAGCTCGCGATGGAAGCTTTACGATAGGTAGTGAAGATGTAAAATGAGAATTCTTCTATGCTTAAAAAAATAAAGAATAAAATAATGAAGAAGAAATGAAAGAATGGATGGATATGTTCATGATGGAAATAATCGGAAAAGAAATCAAGAAGAGATTTGCTTTGGAATTAAAACTAAAAGAATGAAAACTTTAGAATGAAAAAGTCAAGACTAGCTAACCTTACTACCTTGCCAAAACTTACTAAACTCCGTGATGGTGAATGCGTGCCTCATGTTGATTCATCGGCATAGATTCGTCTTGCGTGTTGGTCTAATTACTTTCTCACTTGGATGACGGGGGGTTTAACCCATCGGAGAAGAGAAGACCATCCAACTTGCAAGATTAAAGATAACAATCACCATGAGTTAGTAGTTAGCAAGGTTAGTGGTTAGCTAGTACATGTAGAAAAGTTAGCTACAAGCCATTACAAAATAAAAGCAAAGCATGAATTAAATTGCAAGAAAGTAAAGCAAGAAATAAAGAAAGCAAGTAAACTAGAAAATGCAAGAGTAGAGAGAAGAGAATGGATGAATCCTTACTTCACAAGTTGTCACTCCTTGATGTACACAAGCTTTCTCTCTCTTACAAACTCTCTCTTTACAAAATTTCTAGGGAAGAAGAAGAGGGTCTAAAGAACTAAAACCTAGAGAAAAGCCTACAAAAATTACAAGCATCTACTAATTTCTCCTCTCTTCTCCATTCTCCCTTTGCTCGCAGGTCCTTGGTCCAATATTTATAGGCTCAAAGAGAAGCTTCGAGATCCAGTCTGTTGGCGCAAAATCTGGGATCCAACAACCCAGATTTGGCCGCAGATTGGCGGGAAAGTCCCAGATTCTGCGGCTCAACTAACTCTGTTGGGTAACAACTTTCTGGTACAGGTTGGTTACGAGGTTGTTATCCACGTGGTCTTCTAGAATCTTGAGTTGTTACATAGAATTCTCTGGATCCTGGATTTAAACTTGGGCTTGGAGTTAATCTCTTTAATTATTGCTAATTAAAGTGATTATTAGGCTTTCTCTCATTTCAGTTGTGGACCTGTAAAAATATAGAGAAGATGAGTAAAAATCATATATTTATTTGCAATATGCATGGGGATTATGTGGTAAAATATGCAATATTGTGTATCAATCACAAGCTTCTCAAGAAGTTCGTCTCGAAAAGTCAACGAGACTGGGACGACAAGTTGGGTGAATGCTTATGGGCTTGTGCGAACCCGACTAAAGCTACGCCATTTTCTTTGGTATACGGGTGTGAAGCCGTGCTCCTACTGGAAATTCAAATTCCATCTCTATGCGTCGCCTTGACAGCGGAGATGACAACAGAGGAGAAGCATCGACAGCGACTCCATGAACTGGAGGCCTTAGATGATAAACGTCTGCAGGCCCAACAACAAATCGAGCTCTACCAAGCTCGTATTACCAGAGCTTCAATAAGAAAGTTAAAATGCGAACTTTCAAGAAAGGCGATCTTGTCTTAGCCGTCAGAAGACCCATGGTAATGATGCACAAGACAAAAGGAAAATTCCAACCCAAATGGGAAGGACCATTTGTAGTAGAGTCAGTCTACTCAAATGGGTCATATCGCCTCATAACCTCAAATGGCGATACACTCATGATGCCGATCAATGGCAGGTTCCTGAAGAAATACTATCCTTAGATGGTATTCTTCCGCTGATCAAGTTAAAAGTACACCTCTGATCAAAGTAAGAAGAATTTCTTCATTATAACATCCGACGCCCCCGACGGCTAAGGATAGAGGAAAATGTTGGCTTCTAAGCCCAACATAAGTCTTCGACAACTCATCATGCTGAGGGGAATAGCATGGCTAGCCCAACTCAAACGGTAGTTGGTAAAGGCACCTCAAATCCGTTGATAGCTGAGGGTTTGCTAAAAATCCTAAATGGACTTAGCTCCACTCTTTCCTCCAAAATCCTTACCAATTCTCATCCACAGAATGGTAGGTCTACAAAATACAACCATTACTAAGTTAACACTATATCTCTGGTAATGGAAACTTTTCAATATTCCTTGTCGAGTACAAATTTTGTTTGTCAACTCTACACGGAGTATCAAACTTTCAAATTTGCCAAGTTAACACTATACCTCTGGCACTTCAAATTTTCACTTGTCAATTCTCACCAATAGAATGACAGGTCCTCAAATTGCTCTTATCATGAGTCAATCTTTGTCAAGTTAATACTACACCTCTAACAAATTACTGTTAAAGTTTAACACCACACCTCTAAACAGTAATCAGGTTTCTGTCAGGTTTAATATTACACCTCTGACAGTCACTTTTCTTCAGACTTCCATATCGAAGCTGAAATGGATGATGCTAAGTTAACATTACACCTCTAGTATCAAGTCATTGCTAAGTTAAACAATACACCTATGGCCATGACTTTCCCTCGGACTTCCTTATACAAGCCGAGATGACAATGCCAAGTTCAACATTACACCTCTAGCATTACCCTCGCTGTCAAGTTAAACATTACACCTATGACAGTGACACTTCTGAGTTAAGTTAATATCACACCTCTGACTCACATCCTTGTCAAGTTAACATTACACTTCTGACAAGACCACTTTCAACCCGTTAAGTTAATATCACACCTCTAACGGTAACAAACTTTCCTAGATTCCCCACGAGTCTAGTCTCACTTGTTATTCTCTTCAACAGAATAACAAGTCTACCTAAAAACATTGTTAAGTTAATACTACACCATCAACAGTGTTTCCATCAAATCCCCAGCTGAGCTCAATCAAGTTAATCCCAAACACTTGATGAAAGTTCACCCTCCCTGGGGGTACCAATTCTACTTGTCACTTTCTCTTATAAAGTGGCAGGTCCACCAAAAATTATTTCATCTCTGTCAAGTTAATATTACACCTCTGACAGTATTGTGAGAGTTCCTGAAATAGGATCTTTCCCTACAAAGTTTGACTTATTAAGATTATCATCATAATTTTGACAAAGTCAAAGATTCTTTGCTTCTATGAGTCTAACTGAAGACAAAAAATTCAAGACAATGAAAGAGGCAAAAAGAAAAGTGTCACTTTTATTTATATCCAGGCATACGAAAGTGATACAAAACGCTCTCTTATACAATAAGATTGAGTGTTACAATTAAGGAGTACAAAGAAGTCCCTCTCTCAGAGGCCGTACTCACTCCTTGAAGCCGCATCTGATTCTTAGTGCACGATGTCTGGAAAAGCGCCAAACTGTGGCGACAGTTGGAGCCGATTGCACTAGCCCTAGATGGCTAAGCTAAGAGCAATGGTGTTCTTGAGGTCCGGTGGCAGCAGAAAGCCTTGGAACCCTTCATTCATGAGCATCTCTTTTGCCAGAAGGCCATCCAACAAACATGGAGTGTCCTGGATGTCACTTCTGAGGTGAGAGAGGAAGGGGATGCTAACCACCACTATATCCACCGTAACCCCCTCGCCGCCATCCTTACCCTGACCATCCCTTGCCAGCAGGCATGACTGGTGCGTCGCATTCAAAGAGATCTTGGCGAGGGTTAAGTCCCCGACAAGGGCCATGACTTCTTCCCTTGTAGACGACGAGGACCATGACTTCTTCCCTTGTAGATGAACATCTGTAATGCCCTGTTCCTAGAATACGTACTTAGTTGCGTATTCAGTTTTCGACCGTATTTTTCGATTTACTTCCTGTATTTGACCGCTTTCACTTTCAAATATCATTTTCCAATATATTAGATTTTCTATGATTTTCTGGATTTTTCCTGAATTAAAATAAATTTCTTCAAAACCGGTGTCGACCAATGTCGCTGATCGATTCCTGAAATTTTAATTCTCAAACAGTTAGGAATTTCTAGATGGTCCTTTAGACTTTATTTCTTAGAATCATATTCCCTACTTAAATACTTTTTCTGAGAATTTTATAAATTTATGAAAACTCCAACGGAGTCGGTAGATAACTGATTCCGGGATTTTTAGTTTAAAACTATAAAGTATTTCTTAAAAAGGATTTCACTATTAGTCTTCATATATTATTATTGATTTTTGGTAAAATTTACGAGTCGTTCCGAGATACTTGAATTTCGGACGATTTCGGTATTTTCCGAAATGTTTTCCGCATACTTGATTTAAACCTAGGAATCCATGTTTTCAATATTTTCAATTTCCAAGTTAGAGTAAATATCTTCCTTATGAATTTCTTTCCATTTTTCCTTTTCCTTTATTCCTCTTTCTCCACAACCACAAATTTTCCCATTTTCCAAAATACAAATCTCTTCCAAAATTCCAACTCCACATAATCTCACCAACCCCCATTTAATGCACCTCTCTCTCTCTCTCCCATGGCCGGCCAAGTGGCCAAGGAGAGGGACACCCATCCCCTCTCCCATTTTGCAATAAACCCCCTCACATTTACCCTATTTACATCTCCTTTACAAAAATCAAATCCTATATAAACCTTCCTTTACAATTCTTTTCTCTTTTTCCTTCACTTCACCAAGAGATTAGCCCTCACCTCTTCCTTCTCCATCTCAAACTCAACCCTAACTCCAAGAACACCACAAGATCTTCACCTCTAGCTCAAGCTACTGATTTGGAGCGCATCTCTCTTCGTCGGAAGTATCGCCAAGGATCGAGTGGGTGATACCGTCGACTACGATCTCTTCCGAACTCGCATAGAACTTCGATTAACCGTTCGAGGTGAGTATATTTACTCACCAAGACTTGTAAACTCCTTTGTATACTTGTGTTGACAATTCATGTTCACTTGAGCCATAAAAATCACATTTTTAGACCCTCAAACAAAACCCTAGAAATCTGTTATGTTTGCTGTTTTCCCACGATTAGTCGACTAGACCTAGGGACTAGTCGACTAATCCACTTTAGTTGAAACTTAAACTTTTCTGATTTCACAGTTTTAGTCGACTAGGCCAGATTTCCAGTCGACTAGAGACCCCTAGTCGACTACCCATTTCCCCCCAGTCGACTCCTCTTTTCCTGAAATAAAACATCAACTCTCTGTATCTCAGACTTAGTCGACTTAGGTATCCATTAGTCGACTAGTAGTTCCCTGTTAGTCGACTACCCTTACAACCCTAGTCGACTAACTTTCCCTGAAACAGAACCCAACTCTCTGTTTTCCAGTTTTAGTCGACTCATCCAGACTAGTAGTCGACTTAAGACCCCTATTAGTCGACTAACCCCTCCACCTAGTCGACTAATTCTGACTGTTTGACTTAGTTGATTCTGTTCTGAATATTGGATCTTATTGTTGATACATGTATGGCATATTATTTTGGTTCATGCTTTATAACTGGTACTACATGACATGTTACTTGATAGACATTATCTCATATTACTTCATGACTTGTTATTACATATCATCGCTCCATAACTTGTTAAAATGTGAATATCACCACTTATCATGCCATCACTTGAACCAAGCATGATACACTTGACTTTTCCATAAAATGGACCAACTTACACATGGGTCGGGGGAAAACATGCGGATATCGATATGTGTTCGTGTTTACAGTGGCTTTTAGGAATGTTGTGCAACTCATGTTCCGGTCTGACCTGTGGGCCTCCAGGGGACCGAGGGGAGTGCTTGCTCCCTTTATTACTGGTACCATCATGATAAGGGCATACATAAGTCCCTCCTGTTTAGCCTAGCGGCTGGCTTCCGTCACCAAGCAACGGAACAATCCTGGACCGTTATCCCGGGCATGTACGGGGTCCACTGTAAACATAGTTCGTCGATACAACCGCTGATTTCCAATAACAACCTTGCTTTACTAGGATATGGATCTATGTGCTCTGGGACGCTGGGTCACATAGCTAGATATCACAGTAAGACAAGTAGTAATAATAAGATGTTAACTGTAAATCTAATGTATTAGGACTTTATCTCTTCATGCTTTTTCATACTTGTTAGCTGATATTCCTCATATGGTTTCATACTACTTATTCATGTCTCTTAGCCACTTGGCTGTAGTCCGTTTATTGTTTATATGTCTTGACTCCTGGATTTGCACATTCAGATTCCGAAGCTTGGAACGAAGTGGAGCCATCCACAGAGGACCAAGCTTACTTTAGCGAGCAGGCGGACTAGTTCCAGTCCCTTCGTGCCAGACTTATCTTTTGACTCACGAGATCCTCTTTCTACTTGTGAGCTTTTTGTATACATATTGGTATATATTTCTTTTGGACTTGGTTATGATGTAATACACATGTATTGTGTAATACTTTATAATATCCTGTGATAACTTTGTATGAGTACTTCTTGTGTTGGCATATGTATTGATACCACGCTTTGTCGTGTACTCTGTTTCTTGTTGTACTTTTTGCTTAGCGTATATACGTGTGGGGAAATTTCTGGCCTACGTATATACGTCGCAGTGACGTCCCCGTATCAGTGGAATCGGGGCGTTACAGGTTGGTATCAGAGCCTAGGCTCTCACACCTGAAGTACAATCGAGCGGCAAATTTTAATAATTTGCTGATGCCAACTATAATATACAAAGTTATTAAGTCCTTCTTGATTCCTTCTTGATTCCTTCCCTTGTATCCTAAACTCCTTCCATTTGTTTCCAATTCCAGTTATCTTTCCCCAACTCGGTATGGAGCGAAGGACGGGCCGTAACCACTCGGGGCAAGCATCGAATGGACCCACAGGGGAGAATGTGGATATTTTGAGGGTCATTCAGACCATGATGGAAAACCAGCAGCAGCAGACTGAACTCCTCAGGCAAGAATTGGCAGCACCGAAGGAGCAGAGGCCGGGAAATGTATCGGACTTCAGACGGCTGCAACCAGCTATCTTCACGGGAGGCGAGAAACCATTGGATGCTGAACAATGGTTGACGGATACCACAGATCTGCTGAATGCAGCCAGGGTACCAAAGGAGAACCAAGTTGAGGTCGCCAAGATTCAGTTGAAAGATGTTGCTAGAACTTGGTGGCTTGCTGAAGAGGCCAGACTGGAGAAGCCTGTCACCTGGGACACGTTCTCCAAGAGTTTCTACAACAGATTCTTCCCAGCTACTGCTCAGAAGGACATGGAAGAGCAGTTTATCAGGCTTCAGCAAGGGAGCAAGTCCGTGGACGAGTATGCTGCAGAGTTTCTTAGATTGAGCCGCTTTGCTCCGTACATGGTGACGGATGAGGAGAAGCGGGCAAGCAGGTTCCAGCAGGGTCTGCAGATGGACATACAAGTTTTCCTGATGCCCCAGCAGTTGAAGACTTATTCGGAGGTTCTCACCATAGCTCGAGAAGTTGAGCGTGGGCTTGAGAAGAAGAAAGTTGACCAGGTGGGGAACCAGGCCATGAAGAGGCCATTTGTACCAATGGGAAGAGGAGGCCCATATAGAGCAGCGAAAGTTCAGAGGCAACCTTTCAGGCCAGCTCCTTACCAGACGGCCCAACCAGTTTCATTCTGTAGCTATTGTCAGAAGTCAGGGCATATCCGACAGAATTGCCGGAGGGCAAATGGGTTGTGTTTGGTGTGTGGATCACGGGATCATTCTATAGAGACCTGTCCACACAAGAGATTGGGGATAGCCAACCAGACTTTGCCAGCACTTCCAGGACCCAATGGACAGAGAGTGCTACCAGGGCCACTTGGGCAGAGGAATCAGGGACCAGTGATGAGGAGAGCTCTTCCCTTCCGCCACAGCATGTTGTTCGCCCAGTCCAGAGAGGAGCCAGGACTGCAGCAGGGCGTGGTAGAGGTCAGGCTTACACTCTTACAGCAGAGGAGGCTGAGACTTCAGAGGAAGTGATAACAGGTAACATCAGAGTTCATTCAAAACCTGTTCTCGCTCTCTTCGATTCAGGAGCATCCCACTGTTATATCTCAGACCATTTTGTGGCTTTGCATTCTATACCTGTTAAATCTTTAGACCACAAATGGGAGATTAGTACAGGGAATAGGGTAGTCATGTCTTCTAGAGTTTGTGCTGATTGTCCAGTAGAACTTTGTGATAAGATCTTGGCCATAGATATGATCGTACTAGACACCAAAGGGTACGACGTAATCTTAGGCATGACCTGGCTCAGTCAGTACCATGCAGTTATTGATTGTAGGGAGAAGAAAATTAATTTCAGAATCCCTCATCAACTGGAGTTCCAATTCAGTGGAGAAGTGAAGTCTACCAAGGGAAAGACACGGATGGCTACTTCGGAGGTTCAGAAGCAGAAGGTACCGGTGTGGGATGAATTCCCAGGAGTGTTTGCTGAGATTTCAGGACTGCCACCGGAAAGGATGATCGAGTTCTCTATTGACACAGTTCCAGGAGCAGCTCCCATATCTAAGGCTCCGTACAGGATGGCACCGACGGAGTTAGAGATTCTGAAGAAGCAACTGCAGGAATACTCAGACAAGGGATTGATTCGGCCAAGTACTTCACCATGAGGAGCTCCAGTACTGTTGGCCAACAAGAAGGATGGTGGTAAGAGACTTTGTATTGACTATAGGGAGTTGAACAAAGTTACCATCAAGAACAAGTTATCCTTTACCCAGGATTGATGATCTGTTTGATCAGCTTCATGGAGCCCGTGTATTCTCTAAATTGGATTTACAGTCGGGTTACCATCAACTGAGGGTGAAGAAGGAGGATATCCCTAAGACTGCATTCAGGACCCGTTATGGCCACTATGAGTTTCTAGTTATGCCTTTCGGAGTCACCAATGCCCCTTCAGTTTTCATGGATTTGATGAACCGAGTGTTCTCGCCCTATCTGGATCAGTTTGTTGTTGTTTTCATAGATGACATCCTGATCTATTCAAAGAGCAACAGGGAGCATGCAGAACACTTGAGGATCGTATTGCAGACTCTCCAGCAGGAGCAGCTTCATGCTAAGAGGAGCAAGTGTGATTTCTGGTTGGACAGCATAGCTTTCCTTGGGCACATAGTTTCAGCAGAAGGAATTTCAGTTGACCCCAGCAAAGTCCAGGCAGTGAGGGATTGGCAGATTCCGAGGACGGTGACTGAGATTAAGAGTTTTCTTGGACTAGCCGGATATTACAGACGCTTTGTCCAGGATTTCTCTAGGATTGCAGCTCCATTGACTAAGCTCACCCGGAAAGGGGAAAGGTACATTTGGTCAGAGGAGTGTACTGCAGCATTTGAGCAATTGAAGCAGAGGCTCATTTCAGCTCCAATCTTGAGGACTCCCTCAGGTAGAGGAGGGATGGTCATCTACAGTGATGCATCAGGTAAAGGCCTGGGATGTGTACTTATGCAACATGATCATGTTATAGCATATGCATCTAGGCAACTGAAGACTCATGAGCGGAATTACCCAACTCATGACTTGGAGCTAGCAGCTGTTATCTTTGCCTTGAAGATTTGGAGGCATTATCTTTTGGGAGACAAAGTGTTGATATATACTGATCACAAGAGCCTCAAGTATATTTTCTCACAGAAAAAGTTGAATATGAGGCAGAGGAGGTGGCTTGAACTGATGGCGGACTATGATATTGACTTGCAATATCATCCAGGCAAGGTCAATACAGTTCCAGATGCACTGAGCAGGATGCCAGAGAATAGAGTGCTTGTCCAGCTCACTCAGCAGAAGGAGTTGATTCGAGACTTCATCAGATTGGACTTGATGATAGCTCGAGGAACTGAGAAGGCAGGACAGTTCATGGCTTTGCAGATTCAGTCAGCATTGATTGATGAGATCAGGGAAGCTCAGAAGGAAGATCCCAGGTTACAGACATTCCGAGCTCAGGTAGAGGCTGGATTGAGGACTGATATCAGCATTCATCCGGATGGTGCCTTATACTTTGGTAGCAGGATTTGTGTTCCCCAAGGAGAAGTTCGGCAGAAGATTTTGGCAGAAGCACACAGTTTAGCATATTCCATCCACCCAGGGGGAAACAAGATGTATCAGGACTTGAAGAAGCAGTTTTGGTGGAATGCTATGAAGAGGGAGATAGCTCAGTTTGTAACCAAGTGCCTGGTGTGCCAGCAGATAAAGATAGAGCATCAGAGATCAGCTGGACTTCTACATCCTTTGCCAATACCCGAATGGAAGTGGGAGCACATCACTATGGATTTTGTCACGGCATTACCTCGTAGTCCCAAGGGTAACAATGCTGTGTGGGTCATCATTGATCGCCTCACCAAGTCAGCTCACTTCATACCATTCAGGGTGGGACAGTCAACGGAGGTCTTGGCAGACAAGTACATGAAGGAGATAGTTCGTCTGCATGGAGTTCCAGTCAGTATTGTTTCAGATAGAGACACCAGATTCAGATCTCATTTTTGGGAGAGTCTCCAAGAAAGTTTGGGAACTCGTCTGAAATTCAGTACATCATATCATCCTCAGACAGACGGGCAATCTGAGAGGACTATCCAGATCCTTGAAGATATGCTAAGGGCCTGCATGATTGAATTCCAGGGATCATAGGAAGACCATCTTCATTTGGCTGAATTTTCTTATAATAACAGTTACCAGGCAAGTATCAAGATGGCACCATTTGAAGCACTGTATGGAAGGAAGTGTCGGTCACCGATTTGTTGGGATGAAGTCGGTGAGAGGAGACTTTTGGGGCCAGAGATTCTGATTCAGACAACAGAGAAAGTCAGAATCATCAGAGATCATCTCAGGGCAGCTCAGAGCCGTCAGAAGAGTTGGGCTGACACACAGAGAAGGCCATTGGAGTTCCAGGCAGGTGACCATGTGTTTTTAAAGATATCACCTACCAAGGGAGTTATCCGGTTCGGTACTCGTGGAAAGCTTAGTCCGAGGTACATCGGCCCATTTGAGATCTTGGACCGTGTGGGAGATGTATTGTACAGATTGGCTTTACCTCCATCCTTGGAGGGAGTGCACAATGTTTTCCACGTATCTCAGTTGAGGAAGTATGTAAAGGATGATAGTCATATTTTGGATCATTCCGAACTGGAACTGCAGCCAGATTTATCATATCAAGAGCAGCCGATGGCCATTTTGGATAAGAGTGTGAAGACACTGAAGAACAAGGCTATACCTTTAGTGTTGGTGTCTTGGAACAGACATGCGCCAGGAGAAGCCACTTGGGAACGAGAGGACGTTGTCCGAGAGCGCTATCCTCAACTCTTCACATCTTGATTTGGTAAAAACTCTTCCTTCTATTCTTTTCTACCGTTATCACTCTTCTTTTCATTATCTATCTGTTACCTTTCCTGTTACCTTTCACCTTATGAAATTTCGAGGACGAAATTTTTGTAAGGTGGGTGGATTGTAATGCCCTGTTCCCAGAATACGTACTTAGTTGCGTATTCAGTTTCGACCGTATTTTTCGATTTACTTCCTGTATTTGACCGCTTTCACTTTCAAATATCATTTTCCAATATATTAGATTTTCTATGATTTTCTGGATTTTTCCTGAATTAAAATAAATTTCTTCAAAACCGGTGTCGACCAGTGTCGCTGATCGATTCCTGAAATTTTAATTCTCAAACAGTTAGGAATTTCTAGATGGTCCTTTAGACTTTATTTCTTAGAATCATATTCCCTACTTAAATACTTTTTCTGAGAATTTTATAAATTTATGAAAACTCCAACGGAGTCGGTAGATAACTGATTCCGGGATTTTTAGTTTTAAAACTATAAAGTATTTCTTAAAAAGGATTTCACTATTAGTCTTCATATATTATTATTGATTTTTGGTAAAATTTACGAGTCGTTCCGAGATACTTGAATTTCGGACGATTTCGGTATTTTCCGAAATGTTTTCCGCATACTTGATTTAAACCTAGGAATCCATGTTTTCAATATTTTCAATTTCCAAGTTAGAGTAAATATCTTCCTTATGAATTTCTTTCCATTTTTTCCTTTTCCTTTATTCCTCTTTCTCCACAACAACAAATTTTCCCATTTTTCCAAAATACAAATCTCTTCCAAAATTCCAACTCCACATAATCTCACCAACCCCCATTTAATGCACCTCTCTCTCTCTCTCTCCCATGGCCGGCCAAGTGGCCAAGGAGAGGGACACCCATCCCCTCTCCCATTTTGCAATAAACCCCCTCACATTTACCCTATTTACATCTCCTTTACAAAAATCAAATCCTATATAAACCTTCCTTTACAATTCTTTTCTCTTTTTTCCTTCACTTCACCAAGAGATTAGCCCTCACCTCTTCCTTCTCCATCTCAAACTCAACCCTAACTCCAAGAACACCACAAGATCTTCACCTCTAGCTCAAGCTACTGATTTGGAGCGCATCTCTCTTCGTCGGAAGTATCGCCAAGGATCGAGTGGGTGATACCGTCGACTACGATCTCTTCCGAACTCGCATAGAACTTCGATTAACCGTTCGAGGTGAGTATATTTACTTACCAAGACTTGTAAACTCCTTTGTATACTTGTGTTGACAATTCATGTTCACTTGAGCCATAAAAATCACATTTTTAGACCCTCAAACAAAACCCTAGAAATCTGTTCTGTTTGCTGTTTTCCCACGATTAGTCGACTAGACCTAGGACTAGTCGACTAATCCACTTTAGTTGAAACTTAAACTTTTCTGATTTCACAGTTTTAGTCGACTAGGCCAGATTTCCAGTCGACTAGAGACCCCTAGTCGACTACCCATTTCCCCCAGTCGACTCCTGTTTTCCTGAAATAAAACATCAACTCTCTGTATCTCAGACTTAGTCGACTTAGGTATCCATTAGTCGACTAGTAGTTCCCTGTTAGTCGACTACCCTTACAACCCTAGTCGACTAACTTCCCTGAAACAGAACCCAACTCTCTGTTTCCCAGTTTTAGTCGACTCATCCAGACTAGTAGTCGACTTAAGACCCCTATTAGTCGACTAACCCCTCCACCTAGTCGACTAATTCTGACTGTTTGACTTAGTTGATTCTGTTCTGAATATTGGATCTTATTGTTGATACATGTATGGCATATTATTTTGGTTCATGCTTCATAACTGGTACTACATGACATGTTACTTGATAGACATTATCTCATATTACTTCATGACTTGTTATTACATATCATCGCTCCATAACTTGTTAAAATGTGAATATCACCACTTATCATGCCATCACTTGAACCAAGCATGATACACTTGACTTTTCCATAAAATGGACCAACTTACACATGGGTCGGGGGAAAACATGCGGATATCGATATGTGTTCGTGTTTACAGTGGCTTTTAGGAATGTTGTGCAACTCATGTTCCGGTCTGACCTGTGGGCCTCCAGGGGACCGAGGGGAGTGCTTGCTCCCTCTATTACTGGTACCATCATGATAAGGGCATACATAAGTCCCTCCTGTTTAGCCTAGCGGCTGGCTTCCGTCACCAAGCAACGGAACAATCCTGGACCGTTATCCCGGGCATGTACGGGGTCCACTGTAAACATAGTTCGTCGATACAACCGCTGATTTCCAATAACAACCTTGCTTTACTAGGATATGGATCTATGTGCTCTGGGACGCTGGGTCACATAGCTAGATATCACAGTAAGACAAGTAGTAATAATAAGATGTTAACTGTAAATCTAATGTATTAGGACTTTATCTCTTCATGCTTTTTCATACTTGTTAGCTAATATTCCTCATATGGTTTCATACTACTTATCCATGTCTCTTAGCCACTTGGCTGTAGTCCGTTTATTGTTTATATGTCTTGACTCCTTGGATTTGCACATTCAGATTCCGAAGCTTGGAACGAAGTGGAGCCATCCACAGAGGACCAAGCTTACTTTAGCGAGCAGGCGGACTAGTTCCAGTCCCTTCGTGCCAGACTTATCTTTGACTCACGAGATCCTCTTTCTACTTGTGAGATTTTTGTATACATATTGGTATATATTTCTTTTGGACTTGGTTATGATGTAATACACATGTATTGTGTAATACTTTATAATATCCTGTGATAACTTTGTATGAGTACTTCTTGTGTTGGCATATGTATTGATACCACGCTTTGTCGTGTACTCTGTTTCTTGTTGTACTTTTTGCTTAGCGTATATACGTGTGGGGAAATTTCTGGCCTACGTATATACGTCGCAGTGACGTCCCCGTATCAGTGGAATCGGGGCGTTACAACATCGAACGAGTTCGCCGACCGGAATATTCTTCCAGGGGCCCAGCGAACCTGAAAAAGGACAATCAAGCCTACCTACAAGGAATAAACAAGGGGGTTAGAAAATCTGGAACTTAGTATACTTCAACAAAGAAAACTAAGTGACAGACGCGGCTATTGTCGAAGACTTCAGACGCGGGAATGAGCCCGCGCAGTGAGTCAAAATACACTGCGGTCGACCGGACATCAGCCAAGTCGACTAATAACCTGGCTTAGTCGACTGGTTGAGTCTGGAACTGAAAACTGGGTCAGAAAACTTGGGAAAAATATTTTATAAAAATCTTTTAATACTTCTAAAAATCACCAAAAATATTTTTATCATTTTATATCAAAACTCAAACAAGTGATAAAAGTTTCAAGACATGTATCAACATATTCAATTCATTTTGAGTCTTGCAAATTTTATCAAAAACAAAGAGATGTTAAGCTCAAAATCAAGTTTGATAAAAGTTAAGCATGCATGTATAGAGTGAAACAACTATACATATATCAATTAAACTTGTTTTGATAAACTATTCATGAAAACCAAATCCAAAACATGAAAACGTGTGTGTTGTGCACTTGAGCATATCAACTATACTAAGCTTTACAAATTGGATCTAAACACACTTAACTAAACTATGGATACCTAAGTCTTCTTGATGATCTTCATCTTCAAGTTGACTTGCTCCAAAACTCCATCCATGGGCTAGGCAATGTGTGATCTTGACGCTTTGGCCCTGGAATCATCATGAAAAGCTTCTAAACACCTTGTTGAAGCTAATCACCAACTAATATCTTGGTTAATGATCTGAAACTTAAACAACACAAGATTATTAGTAAACATAACTACATGAGTTAATCATCATCAAAACTAGAGTGGAAGGCCTTTGGGCCAGCAATCTCCCCCTTTTTGATGATGACAAAACTCATGGAGTTATATATGCATGGATTAGGCTTCAAAGAAGCTCCCCCTTAACTCATGCATAAACAAATAAATAAAATATATGCAATGAATGTACATAAACATGTATGCATCAATATGCATAAAACACAAACACATGTTCTAGAAGCTCTAGTTACCAATTAAATTAATAAAGCATTAACAACATAAACACTAGATGCTCTAGATACCAATAAAGATTTAAAACTTACCAATAAAACTTAGTATATGCAAAAACATAAGTATGCATATATAAAAATATGTTAAACTCTCAAATATAAAAACATGTTAAACTCTCAATAAAACTTAATATATGCAAAAACATAAGTATGCATATATAAAAACATGTTAAACTCTCAAATAATTCTCCCCTTTTTGTCAATCATCAACAAAGGGGTAAACAAAGTAAAATCAAATCAAACAAATTTTTCTCCCCCCTTTTTGTCAAACAAAAAGATCAAGAAGGGGTTAAACAATCCAAACAATAAAATGATGGGTAAAAATTTTTCTTTTAAGTCAATCAAAACAATAGAACAATGTTCTCCCCCTTTTGTCTAAAATAAAAACAAAGTCAATAAGGAGTGACTATAAACAACATGATATCAATAGATAAATATGTCAATGAAGCATCTTGATATCAATTGAAAATAAACAAAGATCAATAGATGTTATATGCTATATACATTCATGAAGAGGAAGACGCTAAGTTAGCTTCCCTACACATATGCATTACATGAATTAGGGATTCATAACACACATTATGTAATGAATAAGAGGAGATGTGAAGCTCCCCCTACACACGTGTACCACATAAAGAAGAGATGTTAAGCTCTTCAATACACAATACACTCAATCATGAATTTATATGCATATAGTCAATACAAGTCAAAACTTTTGTATTTTTTAAAAAAAATTTAGAGATACCAATTTTAAGTAAAAACACATGAAACATCTTGATATCAATTGAAATTAAACATAATAAATTTTGAATGTCTAAATAAAATTTTGATACCAATTGTAAGTAATTTTCATATTAAACATATGATACCAATATGAAATTTTCAATCATAAAGTAAGGGAGTGGGAAACAAATACCAATTGAAAGAATCATTAATTGAAAGACAAAATAGATTTTCTCCCCCTTTATGAAATAGCAACTAAAAAGATGCATGGGCTTGATACCAATTTAAAAGTAATCAATTGAAACAAAATTGAAGCTCAAGCACTAGCATAAACAAGATTTTGTGAAAATTTATATCTTAAGCACAAATAAAACAAGTATATGTGTATGAAATAGAATGAGTACCAATCACCAATAGATGATACCAATTGAAAATATACATACACAATAAACATATGAATATACAAAAAGATCAAAATGATACCAATTGAAATAACAAAAAAAAAACATGGTATAACTCATATAATCTAATCCTCCCAATCAAGGTTCAAGTTTTAAATGATTTTCATTTGTAAAGCATACATGAACATGATCTCCCATCCAACCTCCCATAGAAGGTAGGGGTTTTTCAAAAATAGATTTGAAAATAAGCTTAGTTTGAAAATCACTACCAAATTGAAGAATATGAACTAGTCAAAATGAAAAATTTGTTAACTAGTGCGAAATCCTTCAAGTAAGGAATAAACTAAAAATAATTTTCATAAAACACATGTAAGTCACATGGCACTTAAAACACTCAAAATTCAATAAAGTCCATACAAGCTCATGAAAACATACTCATGAGAAATATCTAAAAATGGTGAGTGTACTAGTGTTATGTGGAACATGGTATCATGAAAATGTTAATAAAGCTCAATATTCCTTTAAACATGAAAACATGAAAATCATCAAAAACTTATTTAATCTTCAAGGCATATGTATGTCTTATACAAACTAAAGTATACATACATATCCAAAACACAACGAGTCCACAAAATATATGCATTAAGGCACGTGGCTCAAAAAGGATAAACATGTATATCTAATAGTTTGGACAAGATAGACATATACATGAAGTCAAACAATTAAACACAAAATCAAGAAAAACTAAATTTTCACCAAAACAAATTTCATTTCAAGGTATATGTATGAATTGTCAACACAATAAATATACATACATATCCCTAAACACAATTGAGTCTATATATAGTTTGCATGAAAGGCAAATGACTCAAGGGGTATACATGTATATCTTAAAGTTTGGCAATACAAACATATACATGAAGTGAAACACACAATCATAAAACAAATTCAAAAATGAGAATACAAGTTTAAAATGTATGAATCATCAAAACTAGACTATACTAGCACATCTAATGGGTTCAAATAAGCATTCAACTGAAATATATATAGATTTATTTGTGGCCCACTATATGTACAAGTATAAATCCTAGTCTTAATGAAAACTAACATCTAAACAAGTAATCTTAACATGAAGCATCAAAACACAATATAGAAATCATCATGATAAAACTAAAACATGATTACTGTGTAAATTCATATGTATTAGATTCATGATGTACATTATAGCTTAAACAAAAGTGAGAACACTAAGAATGGATTCATACAAGCATGTGTGTCTCAAATACTATATATGTATGTTAAGGATCTAATAATCATGGCGTTTACATACTAATCCATAGACAATGAAACATGCTATAAAACATCAAAACATGAAATACAAAACATATATGATCAATATGTACATGCATGTGCATTAGATCTAGGTCATACAAATTAGTTTAACCAAGGTGAAAACACAAAAATATAAGTCCATATAAAACATGGATGTTTCAACCAACTAATAAGTATAACACTAATCTAATTAACATGGCATATTCATGATGATCACTAAACATCAAATCATGCTATGAAAGATAAACATGGAAAGCATGTAAACATAAGGAGTTAGAGATTCGATACCAAAACCAATGAGGGCACCGCTCTATTTCTCCAAAACAAAGGTGGTCCTCTCCACCAAACTTTCCCTTGAAAGTGATGCATCCAATTGATCTCCTTTAAGTCCGGAACGCATCCACTCCAAGGTGTCATCACTCTCACGTCATGTGAGAGCCCACACCTACATCAAAAAACAATAGGAGGGGTGGTCTTTGGTACCCACATCTTGTTGGGTCCATGGGGGTTAGTCCCTTCCCTAACCCAAACAAATTTCTTTGCTAAATTTGAAACATTTAATCTATCATAACAAAATTTAGCAAGATGGCCTTTTCGGCCACAATGTGTACATGTGTACACATGAGCATACATGTGTTGATGGTGTCCGTGTGGAGCATGTGTATGCCGTGGAGGGTGTGCATGCATAAAAGTTGGAACTTGTTTCTTACGAACCAAGGTTTCCAAGCGAGTGTGGTTCATGGCACAATGGCTCATAGTGGAGCCCAAACAATCTACTCTCTTCTTTAACATACAAATATCATCATTAATCCTAGAAGAAGAGGTACATGCATTAGGTAGACTAGATGAAGCTACACTAGCATGGCAAACATGTGCATCAATTTTATTTTGCAAAACTTCATTTTTCTTTAAACAAATTTCTAAATCCTTTGAAATAGAATCAATTTTATTTTCAAAGAATTATTTTCTTTTACAACAAAATCAACTTTAGAAGATAAATTTTCATTTTTCTTCAAAATAGCATGGCAATCATTTTTAGTTTTTAAAAATTCATTTTCTTTTAGTGCAAGTTCCAATTGAGATCTCAATGAATCCCTTTCATTATAGACCTCAACCTTCTCTTGCAAAACACAATCAAGTCTAGAATGTAAACTCTTATTTTCTTTTTCAATTTCTAGACTTTTCTTGTTCAAAATCTTATAATTTTCAATTAATTTTCACAAATAATAGAAAGTTCTTCATTTAAAGCATGGGCATCAAAATTATCACATGAAGAACTAGAGCAATCATCACTATCTAAGTGGGGTTCCGAATGTACCTCAAGGGGGTCATTCCCTTGGACCATGAAGCATTGTGAATCGGATTCTCCACTAGATTCCTCCGGTTGGTTTGGCACTTGAAGCTCGGAGGTGGTGGTTGTTGTTGTCAATAAATTCCACACTGCAAAAGCAGAATCAATGTTAGAAACACGTAAAAGATAATCTTTAGATAAAGTGCTTCTAATGGCCTCTAGGGCTTGTGCATTGGCCCCTATATGATTGCGATCACTAAGGAAGGATTCCTTGGTAATAGCAAGATGAACTTTATGACCTAGGGTTTGTAAATAAACGGTCATCCTAATCTTTCAAACATGAATGTTGGAAGGGTCATAGATAGGTGGGGTCATGAAAGCCATGGTAAACTATATGTGTGCAAACAAGCAAATGCAAACAATAGATTAGCAAGCAAATGGATCTCACTCCTAGGATGTTAAGCCTAAGTATCAGGAGCACTAGCTCTAATACCAATTGAAAAAACACCTAGAGGGGGGTGAATAGGTGTTAGTGCTAATCTAGAACTTAATGCAAAACTAAGTGCGCTAAATATGGAAGCTAATGCAAATTATGCACAAACTAATACAATACAACAAGTGTAGCCGAATTCCCCTTGTGAGGCTCTGGACTAACTCCCCTTGATTCCCCTTGAAATGGGTTGAGGCGCTATGTGAAGCTCTGTTGGATGAGTATAAGTTGGGCATACACACACAAGCAATTCAAGCAATGTACACACACAATCAAGCCAAGCAATCAAGGATATAGCAATATGGATTATGCAAGGCACAACACAAGCAAATAAATATGACAAGATGAATTATGCTCAACACAAGCAAATATGATATGAATGAAGTATGATGCTTTGCACAAATGTAAAAAGAATAGAGTTGAGAGAAATTGGATCAAACGCTAACACAAAGATTTGTTTCGAGGTTCGAGTACCCAACTCTACATCCCCGCCTACACCACCGTGTAGGATTTCCCAATCCACTATAGGAGTACCAAACTCCTCTCTCAACCTTTACAAAGCCACCGAGGCTATACAACCACAATCCACCTCTACCGAAGAGGGATAAGGCCCGTAGCCAATACAACAACCACAACCAACACCTCTATCGAAGAGGGTTTACAACCAAACTCAACCACCTCACACTTGAGGGATACAAACCAATCACCCGATCACCTCTACCGAAGAGGGATACAACAAGAATAAGGGTGTACAACTTAGAGGTTACAATAACAACCTCAAAACTCTCTATTTTTCTCTTTTCTTTTCCACAAAAAACAAGATCCTAATAGATTAGGATAGTATGATAGCTCAAGTGTGGAAACTAGGTGTTTTTGGAAACAAGCAACAAAGAAAAACTAATTTGGAAGTCTCTTGTAAAAGATAGAAAATGCAAGATCAAATCAAAATCCCAAAACCTAGTTTTCTTTGATTTTTCAAAAACCCAAATAATGAAGATGAGAAGTTTTAAAGCCACAAACTCTTTTAAAAACTCTTTAAACACCTCAGAAAACTGGAATTTTTCCTCTTAAAAAACTTGGCCAAAATCCCCAAAGAGATGGGGTTTTTATAGCCCCAACAGAAAACTAGCCGTTAGAGCTGAGCTGGCAGCTCTGACAGGCAACGGTCGACCGGTCTGGTCGACCGCCAACGGTCAGAAATATGACCGTTGGGCAACAGCGGTCGACCGACCCGGTCGACCGAAACAAACCGAGGGCAGAACTCTTCTGCAGCGGTCGACCGCCCGGTCGACCCAAACAAACAGAGAGCAGAGCTCTCAGACCCCGTCTACCGGCTCGGTCGACCGTCCCAGAGACTCCAAACGTGCACAGATCTGTGCACGTCCGGTCGACCGGCCCGGTCGACGGACATCAGCCAAGTCAACTAATAACCTGGCTTAGTCGACTGGTTGAGTCTTGAACTGAAAACTGGGTCAGAAAACTTGGGAAAAATATTTTATAAAAATCTTTTAATACTTCTAAAAATCACCAAAAATATTTTTATCATTTTATATCAAAACTCAAACAAGTGATAAAAGTTTCAAGACATGTATCAACATATTCAATTCATTTTTGAGTCTTGCAAATTTTATCAAAACAAAGAGATGTTAAGCTCAAAATCAAGTTTGATAAAAGTTAAGCATGCATGTATAGAGTGAAACAACTATACATATATCAATTAAACTTGTTTTGATAAACTATTCATGAAAACCAAATCCAAAACATGAAAACGTGTGTGTTGTGCACTTGAGCATATCAACTATACTAAGCTTTACAAATTGGATCTAAACACACTTAACTAAACTATGGATACCTAAGTCTTCTTGATGATCTTCATCTTCAAGTTGACTTGCTCCAAAACTCCATCCATGGGCTAGGCAATGTGTGATCTTGACGCTTTGGCCCTGGAATCATCATGAAAAGCTTCTAAACACCTTGTTGAAGCTAATCACCAACTAATATCTTGGTAATGATCTGAAACTTAAACAACACAAGATTATTAGTAAACATAACTACATGAGTTAATCATCATCACAACTAGAGTGGAAGGCCTTTGGGCCAACATATACCTTTGTGGACTCGTTATGTTTGGATATGTATGTATACTCTAGTTTGTACAAAACATACATATGCCTTGAAGATTAAATTATTTTGATAATTTTCATGTTTTAAGGAATTTCATATTGAGCTTGATTGCCTATTTTCATGATTATGTGGTTCACATAACTCTTATACACTCACTTTACTTAATGTTTTCTCATGATTTTGTTTTCATAAGTATGATATGTGCCCTATAGATTTTGAGTGTTGATAATCGTGTGACTTACATGTTTTCATGAAATAGATTTTTGCTTTATTCCTTGCTTGAATAATTTCATACTAGTTTTCAAATTTTTTCATATAACTAGTTCGTATTCTTCATATGGAAGAGTTTTTAAACGTATTATATTATTTTTAAACTTATTTTTGAAAACCCCTACCCATCAAAGGGCGGTTGGTTGGGCGATCATGCCTTATATGCTCATTATTGAAACTCAATTTAAACATGGCATGAAATGGGTGGTAGGAAGTATGAGTTATACCTTGATCTTATTTTGTTTTCAATTGGTATCATTGTATCTTCTCAATTGGTATCACAATTGACATTCATTTATCTTGTATACTCATATTTTTTATATATGTATGCTTAAACTTCAAATAGTATCAATTTCGATTTGTATTCATTTTTCCATATATATATATATATGTATTTTATTTGTGCTTACTATATCTCTATATCTTTGAGCACAAATTTTGATTATGCTAAGCTTGATTCCTTAAATGACAATTATATTTCAATTAATTATTTTTCAATTGGTATCTTATACAAACTTATGCATCATTTTTGTTTGGTATTTCATAAAGGAAAAAAATTCATATTTCACCTTTCAATTAGTTTGTTTATATTTGGTATCCTACTCCCATACTTTATGATGAAAAATGATTGAAAAATGATATTGATTTTTTATTTTGGTATCATATGCTCCTGATGAAAATTATTTCCAATTGGTACTAATTTTTACAATTAGTATCAAGATTACCTTTATGTTTATATCTTTCAATTGATATCAAAATTTTTGTTGGTTTCTTCAAAATATTTTGTTTATTTTCAATTGGTATCATCCTTTGTTATCATGATGTTTCTATGTATACCTTTGCACTAAATTGATATATATTTTTCAATTAGTATCATAATGTTTTGATTTGATTTCACCCCTTGTTGATTTTTGCTTCGGACAAAAAGGGGGAGAACATTATTTTATTGTTTACTGTAACCCCTTTGTTGATGATTGATAAAAAGGAGGAGAAGTTTAGTATATATGCATGTTTATGTAAGTTTATATCAAAGTTTACATTAAAAACATTTGTTTTATGTTTTGTTGATATTGGTATCAAGAGCATGGATATTAGTATCAAAAACATATTTTGTTGTTTTGTTTTGTTGGTATCAAGAGTTTTTATTGAAATTTTTATTGGTATCAAGAGCAATTATTTAAGAACATGTTATTTTAAAATTTGGTATCAAGAGTATGTTTATTTCATTGTTTTATGCATGTTTATGCATATTCATGTTTAACATTTATTGCATATCTTTATAGTTTTTTGCTATGCATGAGTTAAGGGGGAGCTTCTATGAAGCTTAACTTTAATCCATGCATATATAACTCCATGAGTTTTGTCATCATCAAAAAGGGGGAGATTGTTGGCCTAGAGGCCTTCCACTCTAGTTTTGATGATGATTAACTCATGTAGTTATAGTTTACTAATAATCTTGTGATATTTAGTTTCAGATATTTGATCAAGTTATTAGTAGGTGATTAGCTTCAACAAAGATATTTTAGAGCTTTCACATGGTGATTCAAGAGCTCGAGCGTCAAAGTTCACATCTAGCACTCGGTTGGAGTCAAGCTCGGTGAATCGCGTTTGGATCGAGTCAACTTGGAGACGTCGTTCTACAAGAAGGCTTTAGTTTGTTTAGTTAAGATTTAGTTTAGATCCATTGTAAAGATTAGATAGTGTGATATGCTCAAGTTCACAACACACACGTTTCATGTTTTGGTTTTGGTTTTCGTTTAACCGATCTTGGTTTTCATGAATAGATAGAATCAAATAAGTTTACATAGTTTAATGTATATTAGATTTGATCTATATACATCTATGCTTCATAACTTAGAAAAACTTATTTTGATACACTATTCATGTGTTTGGAGTTTTGTATTTAGACAAAACATATTTTTGGATTTAATGTCAAAAATATAGATATAATACTTTTCATGTATATTGGATTCTATTCATATACTATATGCTTCAAAGTTGTTTAAATATCATATTTTTGTGTTTACATGTGTTTTGGAAAAATTGGATTTCCATTTCAAAAATCTTCGTTTTGGAAAATACAAATTTTGGCTTAAGGCAAAATTTTCAAGTCACAAAAATGGTTCAAAATGTTTGTAACATGATTTGATTTTTACTCAAACATGTTTGTATTTCAAAAATATAACATGAACTGATTTTTGTGGAATTTGTGTGTTTTTATGGGATTTAATTGATAATAAAAACCTAATTTTAAGACCTGATTTAGCTGGACTGGCTGACTGCCGGTCGACCTAGCAGTGGGCAGTCGACCGGGCCGGTCGACCGACGTGCACAGAACGTGCACGCAGCCAGGCTGATGGGCCGGTCGACCGGAACGGTCGACCGCCAGAGAGCCTCTGCTCTCTAGAAATGGCCCCGGTCGACCGGCACGGTCGACCGTAGAGAGCTCTGCTCTCTGTATCAGCTCGGTCGACGGGCGATCGAACGGCAGAGAGCCGTTGCTCTCTGGATCCAGTCCCGGTCGACCGGTAGGCGCAACAGTCAAAAATTGATCGTTGGCCGGTCGACCGGAAGGGCAAACTGGCCCTTTTCAGCTGCCAACGGGCAGATTTCCAAATGGGTTATAAATACCCCATTTGAGTTAGTTTTTCAAAAAGAATTTTCAAGAACAAAATTTCCATCTTCTCAATTGTTTTAACACTAGTTTTCAAAAGAGTTTTTAAGCCTAAAGATTTCATCTTTATTTTGTTTTAAAGGGCTGAAAAATTCAAAGAAAAAGAAAGTTTTTGGGATTATTTTTGATCTTCAATTTATATTCATTCTAGAAGTTTTCCCAAGAGTTTTTCTTTGAGTTTTTGATTTTCAAACTCTTTATTTGTCACACTTGAGCTTATCATTCTATCCTATCTATAGGATCTTTGTTTTAATGAGAAAATTGGTTTGTGGTTGAAAGAGACCACCAAGTTGTAAACCTTTCATTGATTGTGATATCCCTCTAGTGAGAGGTGATTGATTTGAATCCCTCAAGTATGAGGTGATAGTGAAAGTGGTATTTCGCTCCCTCTAGTGAGAGGTGGAGATTGTGTTGGAATCCCTCAAGTGTGAGGTGATTGATTTGTTGTTTGGCTAAGTGCCTATCCCTCTAAGTGTAGAGGTGATTTGTTTGTGCCTTGCCTCTGGTGAGAGGCTGTATTGGTTGAGAGAGGAGTTGTGTACTCCCAATTGTATTTGTCCCAAATCCTCAGTGGAGGTTCCCTGTGTGGGAAGTCTTGTATGGACGAGTTAGTGGAAATCCTTCTGTGTGAAGGCCGGGAACGTAGAGCTTTGTGCTCGAACCTCGAAACATATCTTGGTGTTTACATTTGATCCACTTTCTCTTACTCTCTCTCTCTTACATTATGTATTGATTCATATTGTCATATCATATACATGCTTGTGTTAATTGTGTATGCCCATACTTGTGTTTAACCAAGAGAGCTTTACATAACACCTCAACTCTTATTCAGAGGAATTCAGAGGAGTTAGTCCAGAGCCCTTTATCGGAAATTCGGCTACACTTGTTGGTTACACTAAGTGTGTTACATTAAGTTTTTAATTCCGTATTATTGTTCATTAGATTAGACTTACACCTATTCACCCCCCTCTAGGTGTATTTTCACATAATTGGCCCATTGCTTAAGCACAAATATCTCCCACTGATTTTGCCCCTACCTGGCCGATTAACTTGTGGTCAGATTTGGTAATATACCCCCAGTGGACAGTCTAACCAGTTAGGAGTCGTCTAGGTCTAAGGTTTATCCAAACTTAGGTTAGATTTTTTTTTTTTTATTTATTTGCTTATTTGTTGTTTTTCTTTGTTTTTGTCTGACATTTCTTGTGTGATATGGCTCATAACAAAAAAATTTTCAATTTTAATGGTAATTCATGTTACACCTTCACCTCTTTTTTGGATATTACCAGCCCTGCATATTATAACATTAACTAACCTAGTGTGACGGATTGGTCTTATCTGAATCATTACATGCCCCAGTCCCAATACTATGTACAAGGCTGAAATAATCATCACTACTCTTCACATAGTCAATGGGGATACAACTCCCCCGAGTCATATTGTCAACTACCTTACCAACATTCAGCTTCATATAATCCTTCTTCGAACAACCATTAGAAGAATCAATGACTGGGAAAAAAAGGATGGAAGCCTTAGTGAGCTTGAGCGACGAATTCAAATTTTAGAAGACTCAAAATTCTGTCAAAATTTTCAAGTCACAGATCCTTACTATACTTTTCAATAAGAACGTGCCAACCTGGAAAAGAGCATGAATCCATGATTCAATTCCAAAATGATCCACTCGATATGATAGAAACAAGACTTAGTAGAGTGGAAAACATGCGTAGGAATAAGAAAATTCTCCCTACCCAATCTTTGACTATCCTCGACACTTCTTGCCATATTGATGAAAACCAAGAATCATGGTATCTTGAAGACTTTGACCAAGATTCAATTTCACACAAAACTTTGAACTTAACCAATTTCAACCCATAGACGAATTGGCAAGTTTTCATTTTAATGAGATTGAACTTGATTATGAATGTGAACCCGATCCCCAACTTTGTGATTCAGTTTTCGTCTTCGAATCTATTTTGACTGCGGTATTCTTATCCAATTTGGACCAATTCCCGAGTCAACATTTATTCCTGTACCCATAGATTTAGAAATGAAATCACTAATTTTAGACAGTCACATTCTATCGATGGGAAAAGAATGTGAATTTTAATTCTTAGATTTGGACTCAACTCTTGAACCAAAACTGACTCTCGAACCCAAAGCTGATTTTCCCGAGTTAGTATTGGTTCTTGAACCTTTCATTCTTGAGCCCAAGTCAACCTTTCCACCAAGTCATTTTCTTGTTGGACATAGATATAGACCATGATGACTCTTGATGATTTTTCAGGACTGGTCATGTAAAAAGAGTAAGTTTCATGATAGGATCTTTCATGATCCTATTCATATCAGGGACTGTAAATATGTAAATATAAAAGAGGTCATAAAGGTGGGTTCCGTGAACCACCACATTATCTTGATTGGGTAGCAACGCTTGACCCAATCAGACCACCACCGAAAAATTGCATATTTCATACCACATTTTCATATTTATTTCATATTAAATTCTACTAATAATACCTCTCTTGTATGTTTCTAGGTCCATGGTGTGCAATGAAGAAGAAGACCCTAAATCACTATTTAATGGGTAATTAAAGGCCTATAATATAGCCATTTACTTTGGAGAGCAGTTTCGTCAAAACCAGGGGCCCAAAACCAGAAACTGGCACCTGCAGCTAACAGGGGACAGACACGACAACGTGCGGTTGTAGGCGCGGCGCACCGACTCTAGAAGAGACGCAGAAACGCGGGCTGGGCCACGTATCCGTGACCATACGGGCGCGGCCGCGCCCGTGCTTTGGACCAGGGGTTGTTCCCCTGGCCCCCTTTGCCCTGGTGCCTATAAATACCCCCCTGGGGTTCTGAAGAGGAAAAAAAATAAAGAGAGAGTAGTGTAGTTCTTTTCATGTTATAGTTTAGGTTAGTTCTTCTTCTTCTTCCTATTTGTATTTTTTATTTCTTTTAGATCTTGTACCTGTGCACCGTGAAATTGAATCACCAATATCTTATGATCGCACTTAATGAGAAATATTGTTTGACTAAATGACTTAGGATAAAATAATAGACTAAATGAGAAATACTGTTTGACTCCTTGTCTTGAAGTTTGGAATTAAGATTAAGCTTAAGAATGAAAATTCAGTTTTCTTGTAACTTATAGATTACTTAATTCTTACAATAATACTTCAAATATTTTCTCTTTCAAAATGTATTTTCAAAATACTAACACTTTATTTCTCTTTCTTTATAAATTTTATAGGTGTAATCCACTAAAAATTCTCACGAGATAAAACCCGTCCTCTAGGGGGAACCTAGAGGTTTAACGGCTTTTGCAATAAGCTCAGTTCAATCGCGTGACTTGCGAAAGTAGTCTAAAATCTTTGTTTAGTTTTGTTGTTTTGCTCGAGGATGAGCAAAAGATAGGTATGGAAGTGTGATTGGTCGCTAAATCTACATATTTATTGTCACAGTCTCATACTTATTAATAAACTCTATTTCAATTCTATTTATTGTCTAATTTATATGCAGGCCTATTACTAAAGGGGAGGGAAGAGAAACGAGCCCAAAAGCTCATCAAAATTCTTATTTAATTCAGAATAATTCGAATCAAAAAATCAGGGCAAATCAGAGAAGATAAAATCAGTTGAAAATCAGTTAAGATAAATCTCTACAAATCAATTGGTTAAAGCCGAACATCAAAGGAGGTTTCGTCAAATCCAGGACCCGAACTGAAATCGAGCTGGAGATAAAGCCAAAATGTCAAAGCAGCGACCTGTGTCTCCCAGTGTGGCCACCTGGCTACGCCCTGGCCACGAAAATGCGGCCAGGCAGCTTTGTTGAAGTCGCATTTTTTGCGGCTATGTTGAAGGCATTGGGGAGCGTTTGCTCCCCCTATCTTCGTACGCTTTGCCTCACTTGGTTTTTGCCTATAAATACTGGGTTTTCAGAGACCACAGGAAATGAACTAAGCAGAGAGTAGATTTAGGCTATTTTGTAGTTTATAACTTAGGTTTTTTTATTATTCTTTTATGTAATTTTTGTTTTATTTATGTAACTGAGAGGAGAGGAGAGTTTCATGGAGGAATAAGAGCAAGCTTGTACTGAAGGTGACACCGGTGTAAGTAAGTCTTTTCTTTCATTGTTATTTGAATCAAATCAAGGTTTCTTTTTCTTCTTTACCCTTGTTTTTGTTTACTTTCCTCTGCTGTGTTTGTGACTCTAAATGACTCCGATAGCCTCGAAGTGGCCTTGCTCTTGCAAGTGTCGTTGATGGCTTATGGTGATGGATAGCCATTCCTATGCTAGTGTAGCTTGCCCCTTCATTTCGTAGTGTAAATCAGGAATGGGGAAGATCCTACTTGTCATACTTCACTCGCCTTCAAGGAAGGTAAATCGTCGATACGGGTCAAAGGTAAGCAGGTACCAAAGAGGTAAGTAAGTATTTCTTTTAGGTTTTCTTTCTTTTCTTTCAACTTTTAGTTTAGAACACCACAATCACCAAGCTCTTTTATCACTCTTTTTAATATCTTTGTATAAATCTATTTTTCATTTTTTTCACATTCTCAATCTACCACTTTCTTCTTAACGTAACTATAACTTATTTTTCTCTTTACTTTTAAAGAACAAAAGAAGGACTTTAACCATTCTTTGTAGCGTAAAAGAGAATTTACTAAAAAGCTTCCATTGTTAGTCCCTCCTTATGGATCACGACCCGCATAGCCACTTGCTATAGCGGTAGTATTGAGCACCTTGCACTCTTTATTCTTAACTTCTCAAATTCTATATTCTTGTGTGCAGGTAAAACCTCAATCAGTGGGGTTTCACCCGTTAATCCCTCGTAGGATTTTGAAACGGCCAATTGATGACCTGGTAAAGCTCGCTGTGGAGCTAAGTGAGAAGTTCTCTTCAAGCGAAGTTACTTTCAAAGCTTATGCGAAAGTAGAACTTAGCTTATAACGAAGCTGGTGGTTGAAGCTTCTAGGAGCTAGAAATTCAGCTAAGAGCAGAGCTGGACTATTCCTTCTTCCAGTGAAGTTAGGAATGAAGCTTCTAGTGAAGATC